>KE505235.1:112560-124336 GCA_000441515.1 Elaeis oleifera | reverse complement strand
AAAAAAAAAGCTTATAAATTAAGACTAGCCAAAACCTCGCAAATTCAGTATGGCATTGGGTTAAATCAACTCATATTGGAAAAAAAAGAGCCTTGACTAAACGAACACATATGTGGGTGTTTGAATCACTCAAGTATTTAGAAAGCTTTTAGAGGTCACAAAATAGTTTCAACGGAAAGCCACAGATTTCCCTTCTTCTATTTACCACAAACAAAGCCTAGATCCAAGATGCATAACAAGTTCCAAAACCCTATAAAATGTACAATGGCCTTTCAACATTCAAAGTCTATAGGAAGAGTTGTCATTTGTCCTCAAAACATAAATCACCAAACCATATGAAGGGCTTTAGGCATGGTAAGAGAGCAATCCTCAAAGACCACAATTGCTCAAAACTCTAGAGACCCATCTATTATCCCATCAACACCCACTAAGGTTGCACTTCACTCAAAAGCCATGCCCTAGCATCTCCACAAGTCTTAAGCTTCCAACCCTAAAAAGCCCATCATTCCCCATGCCAAAGAAAAAGGATAAGTTCCTCACACATCCCTTACCCTATAAGCCAGTTCACATACCCAATAGACCTCACCTTGAAAATAATGAAAAAAATACAAATTTCATCAAAGAAAAGAACAAATTAAAGAAAAAACAGAGGGCAAATCTCTCCCTCCCCCACACCCATACCCATGCAAACGCACATACCAAACACTGAAATTCTTGAAAGAAAGGAAAGCTCTCCCTCCTCCTCTCTCTCTCTTCCTTTATATCTTTTGCCTTTAACTGCTTTCCTCCTTCCCTGCCCAATGGGAAGACCATAGGGAGAAGGGTACAGCTAACTGACCGCGGGCAGTGGGTGTGGGGAAACATTCTAAAGGCTGGCTGGGACCGGGCAGCAGACGGGGGCAGCTCTTTTTTTATATATATATTTTTTTGCACACTCACCCATTTTCTAATGTAGATTTATTTGCTATTTTGTTTCCATTGCCCTGTTGGTTTTGGCCTTGGCCTTGGACTTGGAGTAAAAGGTCCAGCGGCTCTTGCCGAGGGAGAGAGAGAGCTCTATTCCAACACTTTATTCTCTTCAAATAGATACTTTAATGAGCTCCTCAAATCAAGGATTTGAAGGAGAGTACTCCCTCCTTCTCTCTTTTACTCCTCTTGGTTGCCTCTATTATTCTCTTCTTCTCAAAATTCTATTTTTTTTTTTCACTTGCACGCATTGGTTTCCAGCTACCACTGCTCCAATCCTAATACCTTGGCTTCTTACTTCAATATCCGAGCCTCCACTTCCAAAGCCCATTTGGGAAGAGGGAAAAATTTGATTTTTCTTTTACTAAAGAGACTGTGGCAGGGATCCTGTTTGGTTCCTTTGGTCTTCTCGGACAATAAAAATTTAGAAATTTAATAGTTCAGTAAGGGAATGAAAGGACCCCTCTCTTGTTTTCCATCAAATCTCTGCTTTCCTATTTGCCTCTGTGAAGAATCCGGGGAATAGTGTTGGAAAGAGGATTGGGCTTGTTTCTCTTTTTTGTACTCATCTTCTTTTTGGTAAAACTTAGAAAAAGATCCAATTTTTACTGCTTTCCTCCCTTCATTCATTCCAACTGAGACCCTAAATTCGTGGAGAGCTATAGGAGGGAAGGGGAAACCATTGCTTTGCTGTATGAAGGTGTTCTGAAACAATGAGAGATGAGAATTCAAGAAAAGCAAGGTGTTTTGAGTGCTTCTAGTTGTCTGTTGAATAATTTTTTAGAGGAGTCGCTGCATTGTGTCTCTTAGATTTTAATTTAATCCTGTTCTTTCTCTTTTTTATGTGGGAGAAGCTCTCATGGTCCAAGTCTCTGGTTAGGAAATGGTTCAACATCAAGAGCAAATCTCAGGACTTTCATGCAGATGATATCGTCAGCCGAGGTAGCTCCCTCTTGTTCCTGTTCATCTCACAGTTCTTTTCTGGCATTTGGGATCATTTCTTTACTTTTAGTAGTGGTTTGGCTCATTCTTCCTAGTGTTTTAGTCAAGGATATTAGCTCCATTTCTGAAACAGTACAAAGTTTATTGGATCTTCTGTTGGCTTCTGACTGACTTCTGGATTTGATTTTTATTAGTCCAATCTTTCTTATATTTTTCTCAATTCTCGGGTTTGCGTCTTAGTTTCTGTTAATTATCACATTTGGTTGTTCAGTGACAACTGGTTTTCTTTCCTCTTCTTAAAAAATGAAAGGCTAAAAGAAACACTTTAATGCTTAATTCTTCTTCATCTTCCTCTTTTTTGTTTTTTTCGAACTGTGTGTTCTTTTCAGGAGGTGAAGATGAATGGAGGAGCAGCTTCTCGGAGAGGGAGACATACACAGTCAAGAAAAGCAAAACAGGTTACACAGTGCCATGCTCCCAGACTAACAGCTTTGGACCACATCAAATCAGCTGTTAGCTTTTCTTTTTGTTTCATTCTTTTCAAAATTCCTTTGCATTGTCTGCCTACTCGGGTGTCCTACTTTTCTCACTATATTTTCCAATTGAGCCCTCAGAGAGGTTGTGTAAGAGGAATCCTGATCAAGCTCGGCGAGGAAAGATTGACCTCGATGCAGCTGAAGTCACAGAGACTCTGGACTACAGGCAATTCAAATCAAAAACCTCTGAGAACTTACTTTCTGTGTTTCCCAAGTATAGGATGCTAATTCTCACTGGAGTGCTCTCTTTGGTGAGTAGGATATTGGTCGCAACTTGGAATGTAGGTGGGAAGTCCCCACCAAATTGTTTGAATCTTGAGGATTGGCTCCATGCCTCACCTCCTGCAGATATATATGTTTTGGGGTATATTCCTCTCTTTACATATATTATTGAATCTTTGAGTATTCAAGGAACAAGTTATGGACCTTCAACCAGCTAACTCGAGCCCGTTGGGTTTCTCAGATTTCAGGAAATTGTACCTCTGAATGCGGGAATGTTCTCGGTACAGAAGACAATGGCCCTGCAAAGAATGGGTGGCTCTCATCCGAAGGACACTGAACAATCTTCCTGGTAGCAGTAGCAGCAATGGCAGCTACCAGACCCCCTCTCCTATTCCGAACCCGGTTGTGGAGCTCGATGATGATTTTGAAGGCTCATCATCAAGGCAAAGGAATTCATCTTCTTCCACCGCCGCTCATTCCAATCCCTGAGTCGTAGTATGAGAGTTGATGGAGATATCATGGCCCCACAACCAAGGCTGGAGCGCCGCTACAGTGTCTGCGATCGGGTTATGTTTGGTAGCAGGCCAAGTGATTTTGATCCTAATTTCAGATGGAATGGGTCTTCTGATGATGAGAACGTTGGGGGGAATCACCCAGTACTGTCTTCTTCTCACCAAAATCTTATGGTTGTGGTGCAACCTCATCAGTGGAGGAGAGAGACAGACCAGGAGGACAGGCCAGGTAATCCCTCAGAAGATTGCATTCTCTGATGCAATTGAATATCTGTATGTCGTATTATCCTGCTTACTTGTTCTACTCCTGCAACCCTTTGTAATTGATTTTGGATGTAAGTTCTATGTTATGATCATTCTTTCTCCAAGTTCATCAGTGAGTTACATACAAGTTCCTTGTCTTCATTTTAAATTCAATCTTTGTTGCAATACTAGATATTGTTTAGTTGCAAGCAAGCAGATGGTAGGGATATTTCTCACGATCTGGGTGCGGAGCGAAATAAGAGATGACATAAGGAACTTGAAAGTCTCTTGCGTTGGAAGAGGATTGATGGGTTATCTTGGAAACAAGGTAAAGTGCTATTTATTTTTATCTATATCCTATGCATCCTTGTATGTGTTTGGTAATTAGTAGGCTTACCTTTGCTACCTCAGGTATTCGATAAGCTCATATATTTCCCAGTGGAGTTATATCTTGAATTATATTAGGTGTACTTAGTTTGGAGATAATGATTTTCTTCTATACTTGGTAAAGCTTTTGCTATGATTTTCAGTTTCTATTTAGAGCAAAATTTTGTGTTTTAATAACACTTGTTTTGTGAAAAATTTATTTAGAGAAGACAATCTTTAACTTTCCTTCCAGGGTTCAATTTCGATTAGCATGTCTTTGCACCAAACAAGCTTCTGCTTCATCTGCTGCCATTTGACCTCAGGGCAGAAGGAGGGGGATGAGCTACGGAGGAATTCTGATGTCATGGAGATCCTGAGAAAGACGAGGTTCCCACGAGTCCATGGGCTAGGCGATGAGAGGTCTCCTGAAACTATCCTTGCACATGAGTAAGCTAATTTCTGCTATGTAGCCAACTAAATGAGATCAATATTCACTTATTTTCTAATAGTTGCTCACATATTTCCTGCTTATTTGTAGCCGAATTATATGGCTTGGAGATTTGAATTACCGAATTGCTCTTTCATATCGCTCTGCAAAGGCTCTTGTTGAAATGCGCAACTGGAAAGCATTGCTGGAAAAGATCAGGTAGTAGGGTAATCTCTCAGTTTTTTTAAAAGGCTATCCATCTTACCACGATTTTCAAAGCAATGAAACTCTTTCCAAAGGGTAGAATATTTCTTGTAGGTATAGATAATGCTTTGTTTCTTCTCATGCTTTACTTTATCTTCTTTATATGAAGTTTTGGTGAAGGAAGATTTCATGTGTTTTGGAGAAAGGCATGATTCTTCTAATCTATAAATTATTCATCTGTGGTCCAAACCTTTTATTTTGAATAAACAGCTTCGGATAGAGCAAAGATGTGGCCGAGTCTTTGAGGGATGGAAGGAAGGAAGAATATACTTCCCTCCCACATATAAATATTCAAACAACTCAGATCGGTATGCTGGAGATGACACAAATCCAAAAGAAAAACGCCGAACACCTGCATGGTCAAACTAAGGCTTAGCTTTTTCTGAGAAAACTGGAGAAAATTCTCCAACTTTTTACACTTTGACTGAAGAAGCTAATGGAGCTTGCTTGTACTGTAGGTGTGATCGTATTCTATGGTATGGTAGAGGCCTCAACCAACTGTCTTATGTTCGTGGAGAGTCCAAGTTTTCGGACCATAGGCCAGTCTATAGTATTTTTATGGCAGAGGTCGAGTCCATCAACCCGAGCCGAATTCAGAATCTGAGTTGTTCTAGCTCTGGAGTAGACATTGAGGAACTTCTGCCATACTCACATGGCTATACAGAACTCAGTTTCTTCTGAAAGGTGCAATGGAACAAAGTTTATACCAAGATGAAGTGCTGTACTCCTTTTGATCAAAGAAAGGTATTTTGGCTCCACAAATGTTTTCCATACTTTTGAACAAAAATTGAAGCAAACACTATGTTCTCTTTGTTTTATTTTCTTTTTTTTTTTCTTTTTCTTTTTGAGTTAAAGGAAGCCATTTGTTAGCAAAAGGTTGAGTTAAAGAAAGGTATTTATGTAGAGACACCAGCATATGTATGCATGTATATACCTATATATTTTATCTCATCTGGTAAGTGACAAGGAGCTAATACCCTTGAACTCTTTTATTACATATAAAACATGAAAGGGAAGTTGTTGAACCAGGGAAGATATAGGAAGATACTTAATAGAATTGATTCAAGCATATATTTCATTGTAAGTGGTATCTGACATTTTCTACAATAAACTAGGATTTTCTGTATCTGCTGGATTTAGCTGAAGAGCAGCAACCTCTCCAAGGAGTCAGAATATACAAATTGCTCGGTAAGACAGGTAACTGTTCTTGGGCAAATCATCCTTGTGATCAAATCATTCTTGATATTCACTTTTGCCAACATTATGATGTGGATGATTTTTTTATGCATGCACATCTTCGACTGCAAACAGCTCTTGGTCCTTTGGCTTTTTTGTCAAACTTTTGTCTCGACATCCATTGAATATCAAGGATCCATTGAAATTTATATACTAAATATTTATCTCACTCATGCTTAATTCTGTTTAAACATGTAGCTGACTTCATCTATAGTCTTGCTTGCAGAGACCATAGGAAGAAGAGGCCATCCTTCAATCAACAATCTAAAGGCAGCTTCTGTTTCCTTCCCTTTCCTTGTTCACTTAAATTTTGCTATTATTTTAGAGTTCTCACCCTTTTGAATGTCTCATTGTTTCCAACAGGCAGAAGTGCATCACAGTTTTGTTATACAGTATTAGTCACCAAACATGTTCAGTGAAAGAGCTGCATTCTGCATTAGCTCGCTAATTACATCTCTCGATCAGTAGGCTGGTTTGACCCTCTCAAAAGCCTCAAGCTCTAACGAACAAAAAAGGTGATGCACATCAGCAAATCGATCAAGAACTAGCTTTAGTCATCATTTATTCTTTTGCGAGTTAACAAAAGAAATGGTGAGCCCACATGATAAAAGAACTCCTGAGAGGCATAGCCCAATGTTAACATGACAAGTGGGCATCGTCAATTATACCGTTCTAGATTATTGATATGATTCTTTGGTTAGGTTGTAGGGGAATCTTGCAGTTGAGGTGGGAAAAGGAGGATAGAAATCAATAATCAAGTGTATAGTTCTTTTTCTACTTTATAAGTTGGAAAAGGAAGTGAAGATCTGAATGGATGCTTATAGCCATGAAGATAAAGATGTGTAGGTTATTATGTGCCATTCAGAGGGCATGGGTTATGGTTTTAGCTGAAAAAGGCTATTCCATTGATTTTCTGTACAGATACCTGTCTCCTGCTCTTTTTTGTTGCAAAAATTATGAAAAGCTAGAGAAGGACAGATGTGGTGGGCATACTCTTTCTTTTTTTCAGATAAATGGTGGACATATCTTTGGACATGAATTTGGAACTTAGAGGAAACGACACAAGGGCTGGAAAGAAATTGTATCAATAAAATTTCATCTTTCTTTTATGAATGATGGAGGGTCTTAAACTGGGTGTCAGTGTCAGCATTTGGTCACATAATGATTTCATTGAATGATACTAACGCAGAAATGTGTGTGTGTGTTAAAATATGAACGCACCTATACTCTATTGAATAACCAAACTATCTCATTTCCGTATTTTTTATCAGGTTGTATCTCCATTTTTGTTTATTTGTTTTAACAAAATCTCCTGACCTTTTATGACTGAAGAAATTAAAATTTCCTCAAGTTCTAGCATCTAAGATGATGTTCACACACATAAAGTTGATGAGCTTCAATCGAACATAAATCCATCAATTTTAACATCCAGAGCAGATCTAATCTAAGTATTCATGAGGTGTAATCAACTCTAAATAAGCTACTCACGATTTACACATTCCAGTTCTGGATTTTTGAGCAAATAAACTCCAATTCTGTTGAACATTATCTCTAAAGAGAACGTCCCATAAATATAAAGATATTCTCTTGTATTACTAAGCTCAAATTTTAGTACTAGCAAAAGGCGCATGCAATGCATGTTAAAAAATAATAACAATAATAAAAGAATTCAAAAATTGATAAATAAAGAAGATAAAATATGTGAATTAAATAAAGAGTATCAATACTTTTGTTGTTTTAATTTTAGAAAAGTCCAGTCAACTGGTGATGTGGATAGGAGATCGATAGAATCATGTAGATGAGAAGTAGAGGAATAAATAGAGGCGCACGCGGATGCAAAGAGAGGAACTAGGACCATTCTAGCCACAAAATTTGACAGATAAAATCTCAAATGGCATATAGTATGCATATTTAAACTTGTAAACTTAAAACAAATAACTAACATGGATAAATTTATTAATAAATCATGCTTAGTTTATATGGCATCTCTTCCCTCCACACCTGCGTGGGGATAGCTCTAGTCTATTTTCTTTCTGTTTGGATGTATAAAGTTGACTAATTAACTTGGCTTGGATTTAAACATTTATCTCATTCATTCTTAATTCTATTTAAAAGTGGAACCACTTGCCAGTGAACAACTCATATTGTTTGAAATATTAAATTAGATAATCTTGTGTTTTAATTTTGGGTACGTATGCTTCAGAATTTTATGCGAAGTGTTGCTTTTAAGTATGAAAGTCATTTTTTGCACTCAAATTAAACCCTTGATACATGATTAGGAAGAGAAATAACTTTTTTACTATAAAAGAGGGTACACAAATAACTTTGCGTCATGTTCTTTTAAGATGCGGTCCAACTCTTATCAGCACCCCTTCCAGTGTTGACTGCACCTGTGCCAATGTTCCCTCAAGTCAGTAGAAGAATGAAGCAGTGGAGGGTTATCAGATTATTAATTACTAATATCATGCACATCCAATGCACATGAAAAGAGACTAAAATGTTGAAATAAAATAAAATACATATGATCAATCTCTTTTATGATATTTGAAAAATTTTAAATAATGGGTCAAAGCTGGAGAAGTCTAATGGAAAATTTCCATCATAAAAGAACCAGCATTATGCACAAGCAATGCACATATCCTTGTAAACAAAAGAGATATATTTGGGAAGTCTAGGGGTTGATTTAGCTGCATGAAGCAGAGTATCTAGTTGCTTGGCTCAACTTACTTAGCATGGCTAGATATATATGAATAGCTTCTCGAGTGATTAAGCTCGGCTAGAGCGTAAGCAGAGGTTTGGGTGAAGTTTTTCAGCAAAACTCAACTAAGCTTTAACTCGAGCTTTCAAGCGAGTCAAGTTGAGCTTTCCCCATTATTTTCGAACAACCCAATATTCAGGCTCAGCTCGTTTACGGAGCAGAGCTTTAGAAAATCTTCAAGCTCAACTCCATTTTTAAATATGAGTAGAGCTGAATAAAAATCTTCTGATTGCCGAGCTGAAATCGAGTTGCTTTCGGGCAAGTTGGTTCCAGGAGTGATCAGAGTTATATATGTGGAGCTGAACTATGAGTAGAGTTAAAATTCTCAAGTTCCCATTATAACAATAAGATCCATCAAATCATTACTAGGATCCTCTTTATTTTAGGCCTTGGTTGAAGAGCTTTTATTTTTCAGATGTTTGTCTATTACATGGCAGCTCTGATTGGAGCGAGGCCCACAGAGTACATAAGATGCTATCCAAGCACTGCTTGGGTCTGTTGCAATGTTGGACCTCTCCAATCAAGGCTTGAAATGGAACAATTCAAACCTCTTCTTTGAATCTACCTCACCATTCTCCTCTCTATTGGGATCTCCGATGATCACCGTGTCTATCCAGCCACCTTTATCAGTGCCTTCTTGAAGGCCCAATTATTGCCAAACGACAAGAGAAATTCTTTGTGCATCGCGGGTGGTGCAGAACCATGCGCACCGTCTATGATAATTGGTTCTTGCATGGAGCCGATATAAAAAAAATAAATTTTTTTTATACGTCACACCCTAGCCTCATGCGTTAACTAATCACCGCGGACAGTGCGCGCGGTTCTGCACTACCCACGGTGCACAAAGAATTTCTCAAATGACAAATTTAATTGAATCGAGCTTAAACTAGCTTGAACATAAATGAATCAAGCTTGAGCTTGACTTGATCAACTTGCTATGAGATCAAACTAGGTATAGCTCATTTGGGATTGGATTATTTCCAACCTAACATTTTCGCCCAGTCTTTGTCTTTCAATGGTAAGAAGATCTGGACCTAAGAATCAAATCTAGAAGGAATTATAATGCCCTATAACTAACCATATGGGAAGGTATTAAAATCTACCATATTATCTATTTGCTAACTCTTGATGCATAGATGAGGATTCACTCTTCGCTCCATTGCTCTCTTTAGTGAGAAAATCTCTCAAGCTATCTAGCATGACCTTACCCTTTGTCACTAACCCGAACATTTGCTCCTCCTTTGACCTCCACCTCTCACAGTCGAGCATCGAAGCGCTCCACCTCCTACTTCCTAAAGCAAGAATCCACTTCATTGACTTGAAGGCCAACTCTCCACTCCTCCCACCTCCCAACTTGTAGTTGGTTGCTGTAAGTTGAGCTGCCGAGTTAGGTTGCGTGCAATAACTTACGAATTACTGGTCTGAAACTAATAACAGCTTGATTGTTTTGGGAATTTGACAATAATTATTGAAGTAGGGCAATAGGGCTTAGCATTTTTGATTAAAGTCCTTGTTCGAATAGACCATTATAGGATTATGTCAGGTGGCTAAAGAACTTAGTTTTGCATATATAAGCTAGCTGAAGATTTTGGTTTAGTTTGGAGTAACTAATTATCTAATGTTTCATGCAATGTAATTTAGTATAAGATGGCGAATTGGCTTCCCTCAACTCTCTAGTTGAAATTTAAGTGAAGTAGACAAGCTTATCTTTGGAATTTAAATTACCTTTTGTACCAGTTATGAATGATCTTACTAGACATATTTACGATGATATTTCTTAATACACACTATTTGTTATTTTAGTGCATGAAGCTAAAATTAGAGTTAAGCATAAGCTAGAATTGTAGAGGAGTGTATTAGAATGTAATGGTTTCTCTTTTTTTTGGTAAAAGAATATCTTGGTTTTTGATCAAGTAGGACCAACACAAATTATATGGAATATAATTTTCATAAAAATTAGAAATAGAGATGAAGGTATTAAGAATCATGGAATTCTTAGGGGTTACCATTTTTGGTATTTAGGATCAATTATCTATAAGGAAGGGAGATTTAAGAATATGTTATCAATAGAATTAAAGCATATTGGATAAATAAAAAGTCTAATATGTTTGCCAAGTTGAAGAAAAATTTTATAGGACAGCCACAGCACCAACTATGCTACAGTGTTTATTAGTTAAAAACAACATATACACAGCATGAGCATAACCAAAATGAGAAAGTTGAAATGGATATATAGCAAAACAAGAAAAATAAATATGACATAAATGATTCATATAAAGATGGAGTTAATATTAATTGAGGATAAATTGAGAGAAGATCAACTCTGACATATACAATATAGATCGAGAAATACAACATGAGTGATTTGATCACATATAGAAAGAGAGTAGAGGTAGACTGAAAATCATATGGACAAATAATGAGGGAGGACTTGATATTATTACAACTTTCGAAAGGTGTGGTCATAAATAGAGTTGTACAATCTTAATTAATTTAAGATTAATGCGTTGAGTTGTGTACTAGTACATTATTAATTTTTACTTAAAAATAATGAATTATACCAATACTGGAAGAGAGTAGAGGTAGACTAAAATCATATAGACAAGATAATTAGAGAGGACTTGATATTATTACAACTTTTGAAAGGTGTGGTCATAAATAGAGTTGTACAATCCTAATTAATTTAAGATTAATGCTTTGAGTTGTGTACTAACACATCATTAAAGTTTTACTTAAAAATAATGAATTATAGCAGCATTATTTGTAAATGGAATTTAAGATTCGCATGAAGCTATTACCACAAAAAGATTAGCATGGAGTCAAGGCATTTCCCAAATCAGTCCAAATGAGGTTGACTGAGTTGGCATTGGCACCCAAAATCTCCATAACAACGTAGCAACCGCATCTTCTCTCTTGATTACAATTTTCACACAATCTTGCTTAGGATGAAGATTCTAAGTCCCAACTCACATGCTCAGAGTTTGTGAAGTCATAAATATCTTAACTAGATCTTGTCAATGTTATGTGCTGCGCCTTGTGATTCAAACAGACTATAATGGCTTGGGAGATGGGGAGGAGACTGATGGATTAGAACGGCAACAGATAGGATATTGATCAAATCAGTCAATATTTATATCTGTCCTATAATTAAAACCATATATCCATATCTATGCTGTACCTATCTCGAGTCAAGTCAGATTGCATAAATAAGAAGGGTTGGATGGGTTCGGATATGTGTGTGTGCATAGGGGTGGGTGTATACACACACACACACACACACACACACACACACACACACACACAC
>KE505235.1:94700-106159 GCA_000441515.1 Elaeis oleifera | reverse complement strand
AATAATTTTGAAAGTTTTAAATTATCATTTTGCCCCTGCACTGAATTTTCGCTTTAGGAACAACTTAAGAGAGAAATGACACAATAATTCACGTAATAATATTTAACCATCCGAGGGTTTTGGATTTAATAACTGATGGATCATGAATAAAAATCCAATTTAGTTCAAAAATAGTATAACGAGCATTTGTCGATGAAAAGGTTTAAGGATGCTCGGTGAAGTCACGATGCAGTTCGACATGGTGGGAGATAATAATCGTGCTGGTCTAAGATAATTTATTGGGGTTCATCAGGGATCTACCATCGCATCATGAAGTCCTTTGAATCCCTTTTCATAAATCCCTTGATCCAAAGAAGAGAGGCAAAAGAAAGAGAGAAAGTTAGAGAGAGAAGAGAGGAAGAAAGAGAAAGATAGAGAAAGAAGAGAGAGAAGAAACTTAACTCTTCCGTTCTTCAAAACAAAAGAACTCCTCCCATATTCCTCTTCTTCTCGATAAGGTAGCAGAAAGGTCTAGGGGCTAGCGGCCTACAATGGCACTTGGCAGTGATGAGGCGACGACACCGATAGCAATAATGGTGGTGATTGGTGGCCGTGACTAATGGGTGAAGGAAAAATAAAACAAATCTATAAAAAAATCAGTCTAAAATAAATTATTCAAGGTTAGCTTCCTAAGCCGATGGCTGATGCCCCATCGTGTGATCCTAGAGCACTCAAAATAGCAGCGAAGGCGGGCGAAACCGATGGCTAGCAAAGTTAATTGAGGAAGAGATTGAACAGGGCACTCCTATTTCGAAAATGAGTTCAGCGACTCATCAAGTCTAATTCAAGTGGGATGGCAACCATGAAAATAGGAAAGTGAGAGAATCAAGGGCTTAGGTCCTTACCTAAGTTCGGTGAGGCCAAAAAGGTAATCTGGTGGTCTTTTTTGATGGGAATCCAAAGATAAAATTACAAAGAAAACTCGGAATCGATGGTAATTTCTCACAGTTTTTCGGCAATGGAGTCCATTGGAGGAGATGTGAGGCTTTATAGACAAGGTCCTAGGGCTTTAGCTAAATTTCCAACCTACCTAGGACTCAATTCTGTCAAGATTAGGAGAGGAAGAAGACTCCTGTTAGGAGTCTTCTTTCTTCCACAAGCATGTGCCAAGCACATGCGCAAGAGTGGCCCAAAGCCCTTTTCGGGCTGGTCCAATTAAATCTGGATCATCACAACATCTGACCTTGGTTTGGAGATGCACAACAATTTTGAATTTGGTTTAATTCCTTCCATGTTTTCTCGTTGCTTGCTTGCGTTTACCTTCTCTTTGTGAATATTGTCTAGTGTGAAAATCCAAGCTTTCAGTTTGCACCATGAGTCTTCTCTTCATATGAGAAGATGACAAAAAATTGCAAATCCTAATATTCGTAGGACGCTACTGGACTCGCACCACCATTCATCTCTATTGTGTTAAGAGGATCTTATGGTATCTAAAGTGAGCCATAGGCTTTGGTCATATTACTCAACCGAGGCCTTTGCATTTAGCTGGAACTTTGCTGATATTAATTGTGCAGGTTGACCACCATTAGTTATTATGTATATCTTGTCCTCATTTAATTCTTGGGTATCTAATTTAGCCCGGAAACAAGGCAATAGCAATTACTGCTTCTAGACTAGAGCGGCTATCTTATCTACTTCTTGAGCACCATGTTCCTCTCAAGCTCTGTATGGTTCTTTATTATGATAATACGAGTGTAAGTCACATAATTGCTAATAAAGTACTTGGTACATGAACCAAGCACATAGAGGAAAACTACCCCTAGTTATTATGTTTATCTTGGTCCTCATTTAATTCTTCGGTATCTAATTTAGCACAGTAACAAGGCAATGGCAATTGAGCATGGATCTTTTGCTATATATTGCACTATGCATAGGTCTGTGTGCGCAGCAAACTGTGTGATGCACAGCGCATGTACCATCCATCATGTGATGGATGGTGTGCGTATCTACTTCTTAAACTCCATGTTCCTCTCAAGCTCTGTATGGTTCGTTACTACGATACTATGAGCGCAACTCACATAATTGCTGATAAAGCACCTGGTACATGAACCAAGGTAAACTACCACTAGTTATTATGTTTATCTTGGTCCTCATTTAATTTCTTGGGTATCTAATTGAGCACGAAAATGAGTAGGGATGGTAAAATCGATCCGATCTGATGGGTATGCATCCTATCCAAACTCGGTCAAATCCGAAAAATAGGATTTGATCGGATTTGGATTTGGGTAAAACCCGAAACTGTAGCACGGATATGGATAGGATATGGATAGTACTGTTTTCTATCCAAATCCGATCCGAACCTATGGGTATGGGTAATACTCGAACCCATATCTGAATATTCTGTTTTGGTTGATAATATGCATAAAATTATTTTGATTATTTATATGTTCTATGTTGAATTATAATTCTATTTCTATGTTTGATTTCTATAAATCTGGATTTATAAATTATGTTCTATATTAAATTGATAATTTTGTTTTGATTGATAATATGCATAAAATTATTTTGGTTGTTTATTTTTTTTAGTATAGGATAGGCATAGGGCGAGTATGGGTTGGGTATAGGGAAATGGGTTATCCATGGGTATCTCTGAACCCATTAAGTAGGGGGATGGGTATTTCTTTTCTTACCCGGTTGGATATTGGGTAAGATTTGGATATAGGATATTAAGTTCAGGTTTGAGGATGGATAGTATAATACCTGACCCAAATCCTACCGATTGCCATCCCTAGAAATGAGGCAATAGCAATTACTGCTTCTAGAGTGGCTATCTTATCTACTTTTTGAACTCCATGTTCCTCTTAATCTCTGTATGGTTCTTTATTATGATAAAATGAGTGCAACTCACATAATTGCTAATACAGCACTTTGTGCTTGAACCAAGCACATAGAGGTAAACTATCATTGGTTATTATGTTTATCTTGGCCTCGTTAATTCTTGGGTATCTAATTGAGCACGGGAACAAGGCAATGGCAGTTACTGCTTCTAGACTAGAGTGGCTATGTTATCTACTTCTTCAACTCCATGTTCCTCTCAAGCTCTGTGTGGTTCTTTATTATGATAATATCAGTGCAACTTGTTAAAGATAAGACCAAATACTGTTGGAGCTAAACCAAATGCCGTTGAAGTTGAAGATCAAATTTCAAGTAATACTAGAATTTGTTAGATTTGTTATTTTAGTTCTTATCCAGTTGGAGTTTGATGTATTCGAAGTTATCCAAGTGCATGATCCATGCTCTATAAAAAGCCTGGCTATGATGTACTATGTTGACAGAACTTTTGAATAATTAATTCTTTCCACATCAATCAAACTCTTCTCTATTCTATATTATTTTTTTGTTTTTGCTCTTTAAAATATCACCATAACAAGTGATATTAGAGCCAAGTTTCGACAAAAGAGAAGAAGATGATGACGGCAAACGATGTCAATGGATCCCAACCGGTTCTCCCTATATTCAAAGGGGTGAACTATGACTTCTGATGCGTCAAGATGGAAATGCCGTTGCGGTCACAAGATCTATGGGATTTTGTGGAGAGGAGATCCACGTATGCTAGTCCAGATCATGCAAAAAGAATGCAAAGGCGCTTTTTATCATGCAATAGGCCATCGATGAAGAAATTTTTCCTCATATTGTTGCAGCTAAGAAAGCAAAGGAGGCATGGGACATACTACAAACTGAATATCAAGGTACTGCTAAAGTATTACGAGTGAAACTTTAGACTTTAAAAGAAATTTGAAACTATATTTATGCAAGAGAATGAGAGTATTCATTCCTTCTTTTCTAGAACTATGGAAGTAGTTACACAAATGCATACTTATGGTTATGCTATTATTGATGAAATAGTTGTAGAAAAAATTTTATGGAGCCTCGCACGTAAATATGAGCATGTTGTTTCAGCAATAGAAGAGTCAAAAGATCTTTCTAATTATTCATGTAGTGAATTACTTGGCTCTCTTTTGTCACATGAAGAATGAATGAATAGGCCTCATGAAAATTTTGTTGAGAATATTTTTCAGACTTAGTTGAATATTTCACAGGATACAGAAAAAGTAATATAGATAATAGCTGGCAAGCATTATCATATCGAGGCCGTGGTAGAGGACGTGGCCGTCGTGGTCAAGGATACAGAGGTGGAAGTAGATCTGGGCCGACAGATCAACAAAGTGGTGGCAGATCGAATGGATTTGAACGAGGTAACACTTACAAGAATATCCAATGTTATTACTGTAAGAAATATGGCCATACTAAAAGATATTGTTGACTAAAAAAAGGAGAATAATGCGCCAGTTGATGCTAAGTATGCAGAATCTGATATTTTTTTGCTTGTTATACTGTAAATAATTGTTCAGAAAAACTTTGGTATTTGGATAGTGGTTGCAGTGCTCGTATGACAGGAAAAGAAGATCTATTTATCGAGTTGGACAGGTCAATCCAAAAGCTGGTCAAAATGGGAGATGATCATGTTCGTGAAGCACAAGGCAAAGGAGTAGTGAATGTAAATTTTTTGGAATTACAAAATATCAGATGTTTTTATGTTCTTGGCTTAGATGCAAATTTATTTGGTGTTGGCCAATTTCTTATTTCTAGATATTCTTTGGTGTTTGAAAATACTAAATGCCTCGTTTACAGATATAACAAGAAACTAAATTACTTGCTGAGGTTCTTATGGCAAAAAACAAGATTTTTTCTGTACATGTTGATTTCCAAAAATATGTTATGAAAGCATCTATTGATGAGAATTGGTTATGGCATGAAAGGTTTGGGCATTTAAGTTTTGACAGTTTGGAGCGACTGTGATAACCCGGCTTGTTGGGCCTAAAGCCCATTAAGCCCACCCAAAAAAAAATAGGAGAAAAGACTCCCGATCGGAGTCTTCTCCTTTTCCAGTTCTGATTGAAAATCGGAGTCTTAGGGCTATTGAAGGATCCTAGGATGAGTCCTATAAGAACCCTCCTCCTCTCCTCTATGAGAGGACATAGCAATCACCGACGATCGCCGGTGTTCCTCTCCGATTTTTTCGATTGAAGCCGCGGCCCCTCGATTCGTGCTCACCGCGATTTCTCGCCGGCGGGGTCAACGGAGGCTGAGGTAAGCCCTTCTTTCTCTTCCTCTCTCCTCTCTCTTTTTTTTCATACCTCTGTGCACAACTGTCGGCAACAGGTGTCGCCAGATTTCGTCGGAGAAGGGACCCCCTGTTTGGTCTCTTCTTCTCTTTGATTTTCCGACGCCGGCAATCACTGCCGACCGCCGACCTTGGTCTCTCCGAACTTGAGAGGGTTGCCCCCTGCCATCGGCCTTCGCCATGCCGGCTGTGGCCTGGACGGTCGATCAAAGGGAGGGACCTGTCGGTCCCCTGTTCAGCCAGGAAGACCACGAGAAGAAAAGAAAGAAAAGGAAGGAAAAGAAAAGAAAAGAAAAGAAAAAGAAAAAAAAGAAAAAAAAGAAAGAAAATAAAAAAAGAGAATTTTCTCTCTCTTTCCTCTCTCCTCTCTTTACCTTCTCTCTCCAATTTTCTCTCTAAATTCTCTCTATTTTCTCTCTCTAGACTTTTTATCTCTTTTTATGGATTTTATCTCTCTAGGGTTATTCTCTCTTCCTGATTACATCACAGACCCTAGGATAAACTTGAGATGAAAATATGATGACCTGAGATTACTCTGAAATTCGTGCAGTAGATTGGATTTCGATCCGATTCTTATTCGAAATTGATAACATCGATCATGGTTAATCCATATTAAGTCATCCTGATATGACCTCTGATGATCTCAATCATGATTGTCATTTTTGAAGGATACGAAGATTCTCTCTTCATTTTCTCTCTCTATTTTCTCTCTCATGATTGACTTTCTCTCTCTAAGAAGGTCTATGAATCCTGTACCAAGTCATGTCTTCATCTTTTAGGAGCTCATATTGACTCTAACAAGATGATCTGAAGTTGCTTTGATATCCATGCTGTATGTCAACCTCATTTGATCATATCAAGTATCTTTTAAATTCATGATTAATGAACTCTATTGATTGATTTTGATCTAATCTGTACTTCATAATTTTTTGATCAAGTCACTTAAATCTGACCCTTAGATCAAAGATCCTGAATTATCCTGATATCTGGATGGTCCGACACATCCGATCAACAGTCCTCTTTCCTTATGATTTAATTTTATTATATTTATGAAATAAAAATTGACGATGATTTGATATTTTAAATAGGATTAGCTAATTCTTCTAACGAAGTCTGAAGATCTAAGATGAATGAGGTAAGTGGATCTTACGCTCCTTATTTATTTTTAAATTTTCATAGTTTTCATGCATATGATCTTTTATTAATGAAATCATATTTTTTATAAAATAAGGATCAACATATGTGGTATGAAAAAGTATATTTTATTATGAGCATTAATTTCATGAATATGTCTTATGAAAATAGCATGATTATGAAGCATGAATTTTATTTTTTTTCATTACGTATATGTATGTTTTAAAAAAATATATGAAGATTTTAAAGGCTCTCAAATAGCTATGAATGAATCTCTTCGAGAAGGTCGACATCCGGAACTAGCATCCACATGAAACATGACTTTGCCAGCGGGTATAAAGTTGGCACATAAATCAAGAACTCTGTCGATTAAAAAAATATGATCCTGTCACGGGTATAATAGTGACCTTAGCACGAATATCTGAGAGTAATGTTTTAAAACATGACACGAATACATGACAAGAATGATTTATGATTCATGTTTATGAAATATTCATGATTTATGCATACATGATTGATTTATGACTTATTTTATTATATGCTCTATGAAATACTTTATTTTATATTATCTGTTATTTTTAAATATTATATTATCATAAAAATTTATGCTTGATCCAATAGGGAAGCGCAAGTTCTATTTACTAGGCTAGTGTAGCTCATATTCTTTTATTTTTTCTTTTCTTATACAGAGAAATGGCTAGGACCGGTGAAGAAAATCCAGGCTTGAAGATCTACGTAGCAAGCTTGGAAATCTGCTAGCAAAAGTTTAGTTAATTTATGATCACGGATTTGTAGTTATTTATGAATGTTGAGATTCGAGTTGGTACTTGCTTTTGGATTTAGATACTCTGAACCAATATTGGTTCAATTATTTGATGAATAATGGAATTAAATCTTTTATTTGATGGATTTTAGATGATTATGATGGATTGGCTTCATGTTATCGTGGGCTCCATCCCTCAGTAGCATGGCCGTGTTATGTCTCAAATTTGGGGCATGATAGCTACTATATAAGAAGAAGATGGTTGACGGTTTGTCACAAGTTGCATATGATGGATCACTCTGTGAAAGCTGCATAAGAGGGAAGCATCATCGAAACTCATTTTTGAAGAGAAGCTCATGGAGAGCAAAATGGCCACTAGCTTTGGTGCATGCAGATGTATGTGGCCCCATGCAAACCCCTCATTAAATAATAATTTTATTTTTGATGTTTATTGATGATTTTAGTCGGATGACATAGATTGATTTTATAAACAAAATCTGATGCTTTCCTAGCTTTCAAAAAATTTAAAATATGGTAGAAAGAGAATCGGGCTATAAGATAAAAACTTTTTGAACAGATAGAGATGGTGAATTTATTTCTAATGAGTTTGAAGTTTTTTGTGAAGCAAATGAAATTCATAGGCAGTTGACAACCATCTACACCCCCAACAAAATGGGGTGACAGAGAGGAAAAATAGAAGTTTGGTAGAGATGGCAAAGAGCATGTTGAAGGCCAAACAACTACCAAATAAATTTTGGGCAGAGGCAGTTTCTACAGCAGCCTACATTTTAAATCAGAGTCCTACATCATCCTTAGAGGATAGCACTCCATATGAGGCATGGACAGAGCAAAAGCCAAAGGTAAATATTTAAAATTTTGGTTCTATTGCTTATGTATATGTTCCATCTTAAAAGCGACAAAAGTTAGATGATAATTCTCAAAAATATATTTTTATGGGATATAGTGATCGAAGTAAGGTATACAGACTTTATAATCCCGTTTTATATTCCTTGATAATTAGTCGTGATGTAATATTTGATGAACAAAATAGCTGGGAGTGGGATGAAGTTGTGCAGGATCGTCTTATCAGGATGGTTGATGAAGAATCCTCTACCATCAATGAAACGAAAAGTGGAACTTCAAGCCCCACTCATACCTCACCGAGTTCGTCAACAGGTTCATCTCCTGAACCATCTCCATCAAGGATGAGGTCACTGCAAGAAATTTATGAAAGAACAGAAGTGTGCCAGTTCAGTTCTACACTTGAGCCCGAGAATTTTGAAGATGCAGTAAAATTATCAGATTGGTGTAAAGCAATGGATGAAGAAATATCGGTACTGGAGCGAAATCAAACATGGAAGCTCGTAGATCTACCTCCAAACAAAGAAGCAATTGACTTAAAGTGGATCTACAAAATCAAGTTCAAGCCCGATGGATCTGTTCAAAAATTAAAGATAAGGATCGTTGCCAAAGGGTATTTACAATGGGAAGGTATTGATTTTTCTGAAACATTCGCTCCAGTAGCTCGTTTTGATACTATTAGAATAGTTTTAGCCCTAGCAGCTAAGCATAAATGGAAAATTTTCAATTTGATGTTAAATCTGTATTCTTAAATGATTTTTTGCATGATGAAGTTTATGTTAAGCAGCCTCAAGGTTATGAAATAAAAGGTATGGAGGATAAGGTGTACAAGCTCAAGAAGGCTTTGTATGGACTTAAACAGGCACCGCGGGCATGGTATAGTCGGATCGACATTCATTTTCTTCAAAATAGTTTTAATCGAAGTTTAAGCGAGCCAATACTTTATGTGAAGACTCAAGGTACAGAAGTATTGATTGTTTATCTCTATGTTGATGATTTAATATATGTTGGAAACTCTCAAAAGATGATTGATGAATTTAAATATCATATGGTGCAAGAATTTGACATGACTGATTTTAATTTGATGAACTATTTTTAGGCCTTGAGGTGACACACTCGGACAAAAGAATTTTATTTCACAAAAGAGGTACACATCTGACTTACTTGATAGGTTTGGTTTGAAGGATTGTAATTCAGTGGCAAACCCTATGGGAACTAATGTAAAGCTTTCAATTGATGATGGTGTTGAAAAATTGATGCCAATAATTATAGAAGTTTAATCGGAAGTTTGTTATATATGATAAACACGAGATCGAATATTCTGCAAGCAACAAGTCTACTTTCTCGGTTCATGCAAAATTCGAATAAAATCCATATGGGTGCTGCAAAATGGATCCTGCGATACCTAAAAGGGACTAGTGGCCATGGATTATGGTTTACTAACTCTGATAATTTTCTTTTTTGATTTTTCTGGTAGTGAATGGGTAGGTTCTATCGCCGATCGAAAGAGCACAAGTGGATATGTATTCAAGTTTGGTTCAAATGCAGTATATTAGTTCTCAAAGAAACAGCACACAACAGTGTTATCATCTTCCGAGGCCAAGTATGTTGCTATCACCAATGCGACTTGCCAAGCAATTTGGTTGCGGCGGATTCTACATGACTTAAAACAGAACCTGAAGGATCCGACGATCTTTACTGCAACAACCAATCTACAATCGTCATGACGAAGAATCAAATGCATCAGAATCGCACCAAGCACATTGACATCCATCATCATTTATTCAAGACCAAGTGGCAAACGACAATGTCGAATTAGAGTATTGCTCAACTCAGAAGCAGCTTGCAAATATTTTCACCAAACCATTATCACTAGAAAAATTCATCTGGTGTCGTGAAGAACTTGGAGTCGTAGAATTTGGTCTTACGGGGGTGTGTTAAAGATAAGACCAAATACTGTTAGAGCTAAACCAAATGCCGTTGAAGTTGTTGAGCAAATTTCAGATAATACTAGAATTTGTTAGATTTGTTATTTTTAGTTTCTTATCCCGTTGGAGTTTGATGTATTCGAAGTTATCCAAGTGCGTGACCCATGCTCTATAAAAAGCCTGGCTATGACGTACTATGTTGACAGAATTTTTGAGTAATTAATTCTTTCTGCTTCAATCAAGTCTCTTCTCTATTCTATATTATTTTTTTGTTTTTGCTCTTTAAAATACCGCCATAACACAACTCACATAATTGCTAATAAAGTACTTCGTGCATGGACCAAGCACATAGAGGTAAACTGCCACTAGTTATTATGTTTATCTTGCTCCTCATTTAATTCTTGGGTATCTAATTGAGCACGGAAACAAGGCAATAGCAATTACTTCTTCTAGACTAGGGGCACTATCTTATCTACTTCTTCAACCCCATGTTCCTCTCAAGCTCTGCATGGTTCTTTATTATGCTAATATCAGTGCAACTGCACTCATATGGTTGCTAATAAAGTTCGTCGTGCATGAACCAAGCAAATAGAGATAAACTACCACTTCATTTGGGATTTCATCTAAATGGCCTCTAATTGTCCATTATGTTCGCTCCTCCAATCAACTTGCTAATATTTTATCAAAGGGCTCCCTCTAAAAGCATTTCAAGCTTTGTGTACCAAATTAATGGCCATTCTTACATTTGTTTGTGGGGTAGTAATAGCAGATCCTTTAAAAATCATGGCAAGTCATCCTTTATGGAAACCATAACTTGATTTTCGGATGTCACTGGCAATGTATCTTATCCAAAAATACATTGTATGATCAATGCCATGCATACCAACAACAATACTTCTATGCATGTTTACTCCCCATGCTACCCATATATAGATGCCCTTACCTAGCATATTTTATGTTATACACATGCCATATGTTGTTCGATGCATAGTCTAAGTGCAGCCAAAATGTGCTGTATAAATTGGGGTCTTCCAAAGAAACCAATCAAGCAAATTCTTCCCAAAAATTCTCTCTCAAATATTTGACTAAGCACACGTTGATAGACATCATCTACAAGCCTTTTCCTGAGGCTGCGCTGGCGTTTTATGTGAATGCATCTTCTCTAGGATTACTGATGTGAAGCCCTGCCCAAGCGGGCTTGATTTGGACAGAAGTCGGCAAGCTCAGCCAACTTCAATTTAAAATTCAAAACGTAAGGATTAAATAGGAGAACCATGATCTCCTGCCCAATCCCCTGCTGTGAGGGGGATAAGGCTGTGCAAATGACCAGAGCAGGCGTGCAGGGCTGGTACAATAGCCGGTGGCCATTGGAGGCTACTACAACAAGCAAACTGTTGGAAGGATTGAATCTAATTAGAAAAATTGTCTAAATAAGGATCCAGAGATATTATGCCTTAGCATATTCTTGGTATTTCTTGGCATATTCTAGTTATTTTCTGACTATATTTGGATCTACATACCTGTATTTATAGGTCCCTTGTATGCACTCTTAAAAGTATGAAAAAATAAGAAAAATATTTTCCTCTTCATTTCATCATGGTATCAGAGC
>KE505235.1:6095-23824 GCA_000441515.1 Elaeis oleifera | reverse complement strand
ATATATATATATATATATATATATATATATATATATATTTGTTTTTTTTAAACTAGCATGAGCCAAGATGCTTGGCATGATTTATGGAAGCATCAGGTTAAAGCTGTTTGCCATAATTTGCTCAATCTCTTTGGTGGTGCTTGCTTGAATTAGAGTTGTGTTATATAGCTACCACTTTGCTGCCAATTTGTTTAATGCTGGTACTAGTTCTATTTCTTTCTTATTTATTGTCATAATTAGCTTCTTCAGGAGCCCAAACATTTCTAGCTTTTTGCAGTCACTAGAAAACCATATTACCTATATTTAGATGCTACCAGTCTTTATATTTTTGGAGATCAAAGCGGCTGTTGTATTGCCTCAAAATCAGTAAGAAAATACCGTATCGCATCTAAACCAGTAAGAAAATCATATTGGTTGGTACACATCCCATATCTACTTGTACCAATCCATACCAAGGCGTAACGAGATGTACCGAGATAAAAGATGAGAAAAATGGCTCAAGAGCTGTTACTATGTGGGGTGCATACCATACCTATAGACCCATATTGTACCAAACTGATAATCCACCCGTGCAGTACTTGGCACCAAAATGGCAGACTTTGGATCAAACAACTTGTGATTTAGTAGTTTCTTCTCATATTGGTTGCATAGTTGGACTAGTATGACTATACTATACATTTACTATCGATGATGTCTCCATCTAGTTGCATGTTTTGTATAGATTTTATTAGTTTATGTTATTTATGATTTACCTTTTGCGAATGGTATATTGAAAACTCCTTTTTTTATTCTACTTTGCTTGGAAATGGCCCTTTGCTTGACATATAGGTTCAATTGCAATGCATGAGTGGTATATTAAGTCACCCAAACCATAACTATAACAATCCTGCCTTCTCATCACTATTTGTGTTAGCTTTATAAATCCTTATTTGCAAGGTCTTCCTACTTAAGGATTGCTTCGAATAGTATTTAAATCACCTCTCGAATGGTTTGTGTTTCTAGAACACTTGCAGTTTGAAACATGAGAAAAAAGATCGTTTTACCGACTTTCTAGAAACTTGGACAATGAACCTGGATTTCTAAATATTTGGTTGAGAAGTCCATGATCATATATAATATTTGAACATGGATGGTGTTGAATTTTGGCCTTCCTTGATGAATCTGGAGTCTTTAGAAGGCAAGTTCCATCTTATATAAACACCCTCTTGTTTAGGCAACACTGTAGCTGACATATGGAAAAGAATATATAGCAACTCAATACAGCATATGCCAAACAAATGAAGTGAAAACTTGTTCATTCTTTTGTTGAAAAAATATAGTGTACTGCATTTTTGATTGAAAGAACTTGTACAGCTGGGGATGTGCAAAAAACTAGCTGAATCACTAACCCAATCCCGAGTCCACCCACGTATCTATTAGCTAACTAGGAATGGGTGAGGTAGCCCGGTGCACCAGTAGCACCTAGGCCCACAAATATGACCGAGTTGCTCTTTATATCTACTAGCTAACTACGAATGGTGAGCCAGCCCGGTGCACTAGTCGCACCCAAACCCAATAACATGACCCCATCGAATGCTACCGCTGGCATCGCTCTCAGTAGGGAGGATATCATTTTAAAGTAAGAGAGTGTAATGAAAATAGTTGATGTGGGAGCAAGTATAAATAGTGCCTTCACCCCTTTTACATTCCATCTCTCTGATCAAACATCAACGGTCCAGATCTAAATTAGGGCTCCCAGCTATTGGGGTTGCGAGTTTGGGGGGGGGGCGGGGGAGGCAGGCCGGGGGGGCTGCTAGGGTTCAAATGTGTTCCGGTTCTCTCCTCTTCTCTCTCAATCCCATGGAAGAATGTGCGAGAGGCCTCCACTGTGGGTTCCCAGCCCTTCTGGCCAATTATGGATTCTTCGGAGCTAACCCCTGGCATTGATTGCCATGAATCAGGCAAAGATCCTGTCTTCTTTGCTCTAGTCGAGAGATTAGCTTCGAGAAATGCTCAGGCTACCTTCAAGGGTCTTATGGTTCTGTTCCTCCACACTCTCCATGGTGACACGAACCTCAAGAGGCTCCACTCCCTCCTTATCGACGTCGATCCAAAGACTTTATCTCACTGCCGCCTGTCCATCATCCCACACCTCTCCATTAAAGGTAAATGAAACAGGAAAAAAACAAAACAAGTGTTTTGATCTTATGTCTGGGTCTCTAGCTCGAAATTGGAGCCTCTTATGCCTTGATTTTTTTGGTAGAAAGTTGGAATCGGTGGGGAGCGAGAATGGGAAGTCACGACCGCTGTCCTCCTCGCTGGAGAAGGACTGGTTCTACAATCCTCGCTTCTTCTTAGCCTTCGCCTTCTCTTCTTCATCCATGTATGCATAAAATTGAGGTGATGATGGGTGACTCGTTAAGGGTTCTTCTTCTTTCTTCGGCTGGTTTTCTTCCTCATGGTTGACTAGTGGTCTTCTTCTTCTTGATGGGCAATGTCCATGAAGTTTTGCTTCTGTCTCTCATGCTTTTCTTTTTCTGGCTGGATTTTGGTCTTCTTCTTGGTAATTTGATGGAAGCCCATTTAGCAAAGCCCATTAGCCAGCCCATTTAGTAGAAGCCCATTAAGCCCAGCAACCTGATAACCGAACTGAACCAAACTGAATTTCTTGGGTTTAGTTTGAACCCATTTTCACAGCTAGTTGATTTGTCTTTGGTTTCAGTTTTAGGAAATTGATTTAATTCGGTTCAGTTTCAAAACATAACTCTAAACTGACCTGACCTGAACCATGTACACCCCTTTGTGCAGCACATGTGATGCGCTTTAGATGCTAGTTCATAGAGGTTCAAGCTTCGAATACCAATAGAAGGAAAAATAGATGTAGAAGAAAGATGTAATGCATGGAGTATGCCACTGGACTAGTAAAGATCGATGGTTTAAGCTTTAGTATGTACTGGTCCATATTGGTCCATATCGGACATCTTAGATTGCACCGATGACTTATTGGGTCTTAGGATGCTCTTGGAACCTGGGGCCCCTCCATATTGGGCCATCCTAGTTGATAATGGTTGCCACCAATTGATATTGGCTGGGATGGGGATTGACACAAGTTAGTATGGCTTGTTTAAAGGACCAAAATACTAAAGATTAGACCCAAATCGACTGAGGATGGGTTCTGCATGTGCCATTCACAGCATCGAACTAACCAAGCATTTTGATGGGTATGCATTGGTATGTCTCAAACACCCTTGGCATGACATTTTTTGGCCTCTGAATTTTATTTTGATTTTTTCCCCAGGTTTCTTGTATAATTTCTCTGTCTTTGCAAAGAAGAAGTGGCAATATCGAGTTAACTACAATTAACCATGATTTTCTGTGCATGTTGAAGTTAGAATTAGAACCATACATATCTCACAAATCATGCAACTTGGAATCTTAAATGCATATAAACAACAAAAGAAGATATTATTTATAATATCTATCAATAATAGCATCAAGTTCTTTGTACAACCTCATACCTCAATGCAAGAGTGAGTGGCTGGTAGGCTTATGTACATTCTCGTCGATCACCAGCTCCCTGTTGCCTGTCCGCTTGAAATAACCTTGATGTTGCTTCAATGTCATGTATGGCTAGTAATATTGATGGTACTTGCACCATAATTATATCGCATTGGATTGTGCACCTCTATGATCAGTATAAAAGCAGAGTATTAAACCCTATAGGCACTAACAAAGACAATAGAACCTATGCTGCCTTGTCAGGAGTTCTAGCTGTACTTGCCTAAAGGAACATAAGAAGTGTTGTCAATATTCCCAGGATGCTGAGTGATCCATAGGATGTACATCTTGTGTATATTGGTTGTCATACAGGTTACTATGAGCATTGGACATGGACCAAGAATCGGAAGTATTGTTTGAATGCATCTTGGTAGGACAGAAGGGAATTGGATGCTGAGTGAGAGTATTGATCATCCCTACTTGACCAACCCATCAACCCGACTTAGGGATGCTATCCACATCACATGACTGATCCCAAGATTGTTATCCCTAAGGATATTGTATGTATAGCTCTGTCTCCTCTCAAGACCATCTCCTTTGCTTTTGTTCCTTGGCCTCCAATGAGATCCTCCAATAGAACAAGAATGGCTTGGCACTTTGATCCTGATTTTGAGTTGCATGATCAAATCTGGCCTCACATGTAAAAAAGCAAGTGCAAGAAGTTGTGACCCCACCTGTGTCCCTGCAGCATTAATGGTCCCATTGTTGGCATTGTCATCATAAGTCATCACTAGTCTTCTTTGAGGATCTAGGTAGGACAAAATTAGAAGGCTCCTAAATCTTGCTGCCATCATCATGCGTTGAGGTCTTTTATCTACCAATGCTAACCTGAGTAGCCTTGCTCCCTTGGTTGGCCTGATGTTCTTAATGGTTTGACTGTCGTCTTGACTTGACAACTCAGCATCAGAACGACCAGTGGACTGTAACAATATATTCATTCTCTCACCCTATCGAGATTCTTATCATATCAGCCCTGACCTTAAACCTTCGACCGTTGATGACTCGCTACATTGACCAAGTGCTCTTGAGTCCACTGGTTGGCATCCTCACCCTGGCCTACTGTGCAATCTGAATAAGCAGCCTAGGAGGGCCCCAGGCTCATCCAGAATATATCGTCCTTGTGGTTTTCTAACTATGCAGTCATGAGATCCCTACCATCATGTAGGAATCCGGGATTGAATGGATCAAAAGGCTTCAAAGTGTTGTCTCCCTCCCGATCTTTTTTCTTCTACTGCTTGATATACCTCAGCCTTAATTGCATGTTTTAATGCATATAAACATAATGCATAAGGCATTCTTTTAGTGCCATTTCATAAATATCCCAAATTCAGTTTTGGTTCATCTAATACCTGACATTTTGTAGAGGATGTTCTACTGTTTATTGTGGACTGATCCCTAAAGCTACCACTTGCATCCCTAAGCATCTTCACCTAAATTAAGTTGAAACATGTTAAAACAGTGGTTGATAAAAATAAAGTTAGTGTACAAACATTGGATGTATATTACCTCCTCAATAGCTCTTGATGCTTTTCCAGATCTGTGGCAAGCCTCTGCAATACTTTCCTTATGGTCATCATGTAAGGCTCCCAGATGGCCAGGTTGCTGGCAAAGTGAAAGCAGAGGTTCAAGTAATATGCTGCAAAAGATTAGACAACAATACTTAGCTAATGTTTTAAAATTGAAAGCTATTAATAAAATAAAAGCAACTAAGTTTCTTTGCTATACCAATTAAATGTAACATCGGGCCCATCTGCATGTCCACCTTGAGTACATAATGTTCAAGTAAGTCATGTAGTTTCTGGGACATTGCTCTATGATTGTGTTAATTTTAGCTGTCATGCAGAGTAGATTGCCGATGTGTGGATCTCCCCTTTGTCCACTTTCCTTTGGATGACATACAGGGGATGCACAGCATGTACCATATCTTGTGTGCCCTCCTAGAATGTGTGGCCATGGACAATCCTCTCCACTACTTCCTTCCAGATTCAAAGCAAAGCTAGAATTCTCACCTAGAGAAGTGAACATTTGGATCAGCCCACTCTTTTTGTCAAGTTGTCTCTTCTAGGGCAATGCAATTAGTGACAAATTGAGTTGCTACAAGTGTCAATATATCTCCACTAGAATAATGCACTAGTACTAGGACCCAGTAATAATTGTAGACAAACTTTGGAATGACCTGTCCTTGCTCCACCACTGCCTTTACATTTTTCAACTCCTCAACATCTTTGAATAGATCAAGGCAGTTTGTTGCAGGTGAAGTCCATCACAAATGTGGCTTTATTTCATCATTTCCTCTTCCCTTTTGTAAAGTGACCTGTTGTCTGTGACAATCTGCATTATGTGTTTCTCACCCACATCATTTTTACCTGTAGTCTTCAGTTTCTTCGAGTTCCTTTAAGTCAAAGTTGCAATAATTATATTCTGTTTGATGGCTTGCTGGGGATGAGTAGGTTTTGAATTCCACTTGGAGTGTGATCCCATTGAAAATGACTGTGCTTGATAAAATAATCTTGTCGTGATTTGAATGAGCCCAAGTATCATAAATATTCCAAGTGAGCTTTGCCATTCATATTGTTGCCTAGAATGACAAAACATCATCCACTTTTATTCTTTTTAGGTGACAACTTCTTCAAAGTTTAATGGATCTTGTTTGCCAGCTTATTCTTCAGATGGAGGATCATAAAGTGCAGTTTTCCCAACTGAAATTCAGCTTCTGATGTATCATCAATAGATGTCATCTTTCTTCTAACATCATTGCAGAATCTTTGAAATTCATGGCCTTATTATCATTTTCTTTATTAACCATTGTAAGGTGGCATATAGAAGGGGTCTATAAGGTCTTGGGATGCAAGGGTGAAGCCTACAGTTTGATGGAAATTCTAGTTTTGATCTGAATTTCTAATAAATTGAACTATAATTGTTGGATCCAACACCCAATTGATAATAGATGTGGCAAAAACCTAGAGATTCTGAGACTAAGGTTTAACTAGTGAATGGAAATCTAGAACAAGTATACAAAAGAATTTGAAGGGCATTGAACGATTGGTCTGAGAAGGGAGGTATATGGCAAGATGGTAAAATGTTTTAGATATCAGTTGAAGCAATTAGGAATTGATACTAGGAAGAAAATAGGCAAAACAGAGCTAGATGCGGAGGGAATAAAGAAGAAAGTAAACAAATACAGATTATGATGAAAAAATGAAAGGAAATATAAAAGAAAGATACCAGACTCTCTCCAGAGCCTAGGAGCCACGTGTAGGGTTTAGTCACGCACTAGGTCCAGATAAAAAATTAATGTGTCGAAATATAGGTACAACATTAGATAATTGAACAACTTCTGAGATAGGTTGCATTTCAATTGCTAATTTTAGCATGTATCTTATAAATGTTTTGTAAGTTGTACATTGTCTACCGTAATGTGATATTACTGTGTTTTAATGACTACAGCACAAACAGAAAAACTTGACTAGGGCACTTAACTTGATACCCCTACATTATTCTTGGAAAAACATGAATATAAACAAGAAAACATGATAAAAAAACCTATCAGAGTTTGGCATACACATTGAAACTCTCTGTTGGCTGATCTTCAACGATGTGTGCTGTTCCCATCCTTGGTTGATACCGAATCGATTCTTGGTATTTTAAACCTTGGATTTTCATCTAAAATGTTTGATATGAGTGTTCCACTGCACTTCTTGTTGCTTTTGCATGTACGCATATGTTATGACGTGCTTCCTTGATCATGAGCTGATATTCATTCTTGCATCAGTGTTATATTCTGAGACAAAAAAAAAAAAATAAAGGAAATTTGGCAATGTTGTAAATTTAATGCTGATTGTGAATGTAATCCTTTGTCCTAAAGATGGGTGGAGTGATTTAGTAATTTATTGAATAACCATGTGCTGTTTTGATGGATTGCATTGGAATAGTTTATTGTGAAGTCAGAATGCTTCTACGTTGTTATTTTTGTGAAGTTAGATTGCTTCTATGTTTGTAATCCGAGTCTAGTCTATGTTGGAGAAGCATTGACCTACACACATTGTAGGCCTTCAGTTGTTGCATGGACTGGTGCAACAACAATTAGGGCTTCTCCTTAGCTGTCACTTGGGGGGAAAGCTGGGCATGACTGACTTGATTGCGCTCTCATTCATCATCAACACAGCCATCCATCACCCACTCCTTGGAGACACCCTTTTCTCCTCACTTTTCCAGAGTTCTCTTGAGCATGAAGCCTTTTCTGGACATCTTCTCAAAGCCAGCCAAATATCTTTGAATTAGAACCCACTGTCACCAAAATTTATATTTTTAGGCCAAGAGACCTCAAGTATCTAATTGCATGAGACAAAATAACCTGAGGACTTTGTGGATGAGCCCTTAGCTATGGCAAGCTAAATCCATCACCTTGTAAATCATCCTCTGTTTTTGGACCTGTACAATATCCTTAATGATTAATTAGATGTCAATGACTGGTGGACTTCAGCATTTGGCATTCCCTGCTCGCTAATGATAATGGTCTACTGAGGATGGGATGTTCTCATGGAGAAAAGCCTCAGCACTGTTGAAGAAAACTGATGGATGAAGAACTATTAACTGAGTCGACAGGATACTTGACAAGGTTAGAGCATGCGGAGGTTGAAGATATCTATACACGTACCTCTGGCATTCCTCTTTTTGTTATCTATGCAGTGTATTTGAAGCTTCCTTGACATGCAGCTGATTGTAATCAGGTTGAAGGATATTCTAGAAATCTTTATTTTGATGATATCTGCTTTTAGCTATCTCATTACTTTCATAAAATAACATGACACAAAATGATTTGGATGCACAAAAAATTGAGGTAATCTCATGTCTTTTTAATTGATAATTTTTTTCCTGGTTATGGATGTCAGTGTTCTGCTTTAATTCAAGCCGTCATATGGTTTCAGATGTCATGACAAGCTACATTTGACCAATTAATCATGTGAATAGGCTTATTGGCTTATCCTTTTCAGTTTGGAGCTTATTGTAGTTTCCTTAATTGTATAATAAAAATCAAATTCTTCTTTATTCCCTTCTGCAGGATAGACACTGGGGTAAGCTCTTGAGGCACTGTGTGGACAATGATTCATACCAGGGCTGTTCCCTACCTGTCCTAGAAAGCCAAGACTATCCCGAGGAAGATGCTGGATATGACTGTGGACCAAATATCCCAGAGTCATACTCCAATAATGTGGACCAGTGGGATGAAGATGCACCAACCCAGAATCAGTGGCACCAGAACGAGGGCGAGTGGGGTAATGATTCATTGGGAGCAAACCCTCAGGTTGAATGGGGTAGTGATAACTTCAATATCCAGCCAACTGGGTGGGGTGATGATGATGAAGTTGAGGAAACTGGTCGGGCTGACGATTACAAACCAACTCGATGGGGAGACGATGCTGAAAAAACAAAGGCTACAGACTGGAATGATCAGGTTGGTATATTGGCTGAGCACTTCAATGTACAACCATCCGGTTGGGATGATTGAGTCCTGGTATTCTCCACCAGCATAGAGAGAAGCTGAATGATTCAATGGATGGAATGTTTGTTTTTTTCCTGTAGAAACCAATCTATGGGACCAAATCTTCTATCTTGTTTTATCAGACATTCCCAATTTTTAAGGAGATTACATTCATTGTTGATATTTCAATTGCATGTCATGCAAATTGGAAAGAATAACTCCAGACCCCTTGCATTAGCTTGGGTCTTCGCCTAAAAAGCATCTTTTGATGGTGTTAGGTGGATGGCTATGATCTCATCAAACAATATAAACAAGAATGTGTTTATAAGCATAATCTGCATCATTAGTTTATATTACATGTCCTACATTTATCATTTTACATCGGTTTTGAGGGTGAAATTCATGGGCTGTATGATGGTTGTACTTCTATACGATATCACTTAGATTATTGATTTTCTCTGGTTGGACATTTTCTCATGAGCTATCTTTTTGGGAGTCCAGATTAGCTTTCTCATATTTTTCAGTCATCTCAGTTATCTTTGGATGTTCCATTATATTATGGCTGATTCACGTTTTGCTCCATGTGGTAGTAAAATGAATTTGGGATTAAAAGGTTTTATGTCGTTTTGCAAATAGAGTATTATACTTATATATTGATGCTGTATTTGGAGATCTTAAGCTTAAAAAGCACAATTATTTTATAAATGTAAATCTTATATATAAAAATTAGATATTTTAAGATGTGGCTGGTTGTTAAGTAGAGAAAACTCAAAAAGAAAAAAAAAATAGATGATAAAATAGAATAACAAGAATTTGAAAATTCTACTCCAAGTAGATAATTCTATTTCATGATTTTTAGATACTTTGAATGTGAGATTGCACAACCAAAATTCTCACACGACAAAATCTTAATTAGTATTTTAAATAATAAAGTATCATGATTTTTAAGCATACCCAAAAGCATCCTAAATAGAACCTCCTTTTTGTAGTTGGGCATTTTTCAATCTCTCGAGCTCAGTCTTGCTCTTGATACATCCCAATGGTGTGAGACGGAAATAGGATGACCAAACGATCAAACCATTAGTTTTCTTGCTTTATCCCAATTCACAAGAAAGCCGATACATTTTAAGTAAGAAGATTATTTTTTTTTGAACCCACCAAATTCTCCAAGCTTTTATAAGAGAGCCGATAATTTCCTTCCCTTCAAGCCCCATCGCTTCCCCAAGCATTTGATTGAGCCCCCACAAAGTTAGCAAGGACATGAAGTTGGAAAGAGGAAAAAAGGGAAAAAAAAAAAAGCCTTCAACTTGCCGAAGAATATTTTGTGTACAGTTTTTTTGCATGGCCTGGTGATTACACTGTGAGTGGTCTTTTTGATCTCCTCATTACCCCAAAAACACCATTAATATATGAGAGGCTGGAAAGGTATTACAATATGCTATGTGGTTTAAAGCCATTCATGTATTTTCAAGGTACTTATTGTATTAGGTTCATAATCAATTTGCGAGGTGGAACTACTGCCTAATAGCATTAATGTGTGATTAAATATTTTCTAGTAATGGGAGAAGTAGGATAGAATCTCACCTAAAGATTTGTTTGAATATTCCTGCACGAATTGACCTAGCCTGCATCTTCTAGGAGTCCACTAAAGTCACAGCCAAAGTTCTAGCTCGTGGGTCTGTTGGTCAATAGTAAGCATAAAAATAACCAAAAGATTTGGACCGGGGGGTATTGGATTGACATGGACCATGTTTAAATAGACTTTTCAGTCTACGTATACAGCAAAAAATTCAATCCAAATCCCGTTGGATCCCCACCAGATCCTAATTAAACAGTTATTTGTTGCATCATTATTTTATAAAAAATTATGTGTTCACTACAACAACTTCATAATAAATTCATTCGGTGGTTGTTAAGTGTCCATGTAATACATGTATTCGCTATTATGGAACTTGTTTAAGTCATCATCTATTATGATTGGTTTCCAACAACTCTTAGAAAAACAACTCTCAGCATATTTAGTTGGCATCTCACTCAAAAATATTGTAATAGATGGAGTAATGGTTATATTCAAAAAAGTTAAAAAAAAGGGAAAAAAAACAAAAAGGTTGAGAAATGGTGGTTGAGAGGGCGCTGTCCCACGTTAATGTTGATTCCAAGTCTTGCGGTCACGGTAGGCCATGCGACCAAACTCCTTTCTGTCTTCTTTACACCCACCCTCGGCTGAACACGCCAAATCTTGCGGATTCCTTCAAAACAGGAAGACTTGGTAACCCAGACGGGTCTAAATATAGTTACCCCCCTTGGAATAAGGGTAAAATATTTCCTGTGAAAGGAACGGGATGTCTGCTTGTATACTGGATAATGCTTCGGGTCTTACCTCACCTTTGGATTTGGTGCCATGAGAAATTTTTGTACACCGCTGGTGGTGCAAAACCACGCGCACCACTCGTGGTGATTGACTTACGTGTGAGGCTGGTGTACGACACATGAAATTTTTTTTTCGTCAGTCCCATACGGGAACCAATCACCGCAAATGGTACATACGGTTCTGCACCACTCACGATGCACAAAGAATTTCTCTTGGCGCCATAGATCAAGCCCATTCTAACTTCTACAAGCAGAAAGAAAATCGAACAATCTTTGAGGCCTTGCCTACAAGTATATAGATACATACCTACATACATATGTGCATACATATATTGTTGCCATCGGGGAGTTGAGCTGGCTCAGGCTGTTGAGTTGGAGCAGCAGAGAGAGAGAGGAAGGTGGTTGCGAAGTGGCTAAATGAGATCTTTGGGTAGGATGTTGGCGCTTGGACCTTGATCCATCCCGTAAGTCAGATCCGATCCTACAAAACCACCAAAGATAAGAAAGTCTTTACATTGGAGGATTCTCCAGTGGTGGACTCTTTGATGTCTAAGTCAATCTCTCGTAAAAGCAAATAGAAGAGATCCGAACCCCTATCAAAGATTCAGCAGAGAAGTCGAGTATGAAGTAAGATGAATTTGAGTGAGAGGGTGGAAAATATAAGCTTAGAGAAGACATTTGGAAGATAGAGTTCAAAAATGGAGCTAGAGCTACTCAGAGCTTTGTGGAAGAGGAGATAGATTTTAGTTCGTATGGAACCAGTCTCAGAGAGAAAGTATGTAAAGTAAGAGTTCACATCTCTTACCTAGAGGGCCCCGAAAAATTAAGTTTATAGATGAAGATGGATACCTATCATCTTTTGAACATGCGGCATAGCCAAAGGGTAGAGATCGTGGGGATGTGCTCCGGCTATTAAAGGATAACGACTTTCATGTTTTGGAGTCTATTGAGATTACAGATCTTGTCGAGTGAAGGAAGAGGTGGAGTAGTAAGATGGCTGGATGCTTATCATCTAGCAGTTGGAAGACTCTAGAGTTCTCCCTGATAGTTGTAGAAATCTGCATGGCAGAGGCTAGTCAGATGCTCTAACATCCACTATTCAGGACACATGTTAGGTTGCTATAGGGTTGCTAGTGCAATGGTGGACAGTTCATTTTAGGATGTGTCAGTTGCCCCCCACTTCTGAGACCGAGGCATTTTTGACTCGGATGAAGGAAGTATAAGATACTTCTACACTCACCGTGGCATTGGTGGGTAGGGTTGATGCTAGAACTATAGGTTGATTCTCCGAGGTTGATTTAGATAGAAGTTTTCGGGGTGTGGCCATGCCGAGACATTTTGATGTCATGGTTTCTCTTTAGGGTCACAACTTGGGGATTCGATTGGACGTACATGTTTACGGGGGACATGCACTCACTGTCTTTCTAAGAGGGCATCATGGTGTATAAATTCTTAAGCACGATGATTGGATGTCTTGGTGGTGTCGATTCAAATGGCATTTCAGTGTCTAGCAGAATATCGACATGCATAAGCTAATCAAACCATCCATCGAAATCACTATCATCATGAAGATGAGTTATAAATGGTATGGGAGAGACGGGCGCCACCTACCCTTCTTTCTATCTATAGAGAAGTATTGTAGTAGCTGTCACCGCTATCTTCTTCCCTTGGCTTAGGATTTCTGGTGGTTGTTCTTTTTGTTGTCCTTAGTTCTTCTTTCACATTTGTTTCAATGGCTTCTCCTCTGAAAACTTAGCGGGGCAGGCACTCATTGATCCGGAGTCGCCTGCTCAGGCTTCCGAGGGTTTTATTGTGGAGACTCTTAGGAATCATCATAATCCGAACACATTTTAGTTTGTCTTAGAGGAAAATGATCTCGTGTGGATCCAGGGGGAGTTTGGGATCCTGAAAAGTATAATCCTTGAAGTGCCCAACATTTATGGCAGGATAACTTCATCTTAAGGGAATATGGTAGTCTTGTATAAGAAAGCTCTGAGAGCTGGCCTAAGACTTCGGGTCCTCAAAGTTTTGTTGAACTGCTGGTGTGGTATCGCCCACCCAACTTGTCCCTAATGCCTGGTGGATGATAGTTAGATTCTTTGTTTCTTCTACTCCAGAGGGTCCCTTTCCATGCGAAGATGAATAAGCATTTTTTCAGATCAAGATGCATCCTCAGAGTAGAGGTTGGTGGTATGCCTCCATCGGAAAGACATCACCAACTTCTCCTCTGGGCCTTCCTTTATTCATGAGTGGAAGGACAATTTTCTTGCACGTTCCCAACCCCATTGGGGTTCTTGATCGAGTGAGGGTCATCGATCAAGTCTGTCCTGTTGGAGTTTCTAGAGTTATCCAAGGTAGAGAAGGTGATGGTGGAGGAGCTAAAGCAACTCAAGGTGCCACCGTATTCTGAGCTCCTGCATGAGGATCTAAAAAAGCTATACTCTAGGAGTTTGACCCCTAAAGGTGAGTGCCGGTATTTATTGTTAACCTTTAAGCTATGGGACAAGATATGATGACTTTTCATGGGTCTACGCAGGTCCAATATTCTCTTGGGAGGAGTTAGCTGGTGTTGGTCCTCAACAAAAAAAAAGAGAAGAAAGGAAGAAAAGAAGGAGATCATCTTATCTCCTTCTCTTGAGGCTGTCATGATCGAGGCTAGCATTACTAAGGCCATCACTGCTGAAGCTAATACTACCAAGGTTGGAGCTATGAAGGCTACAGATCAGCAAAAAGAGAAGCGGTCGAAGAAAAGCACGTTGCTCCTTTGTCTAAGGCTACGGAGGTCGTCGCGGTTGATACAGTTTCTATCAGGGGTGGTTCTTGCATCATAGCATAAGGAGGTACCCCAATTCTCTCCGTTATTCCACAGCCTTCCTTCGATAGTTCAGTGGCAGTTGCTGGGGCCTACGTGAAGTTATCAGGGGAATTGGTGCCCTTGGCCGAAAAAGAGAAGCCGTTTGCTCGACCTTTTGGAGACAATCTTTTAGGATGCTGTTGAGGTAAAGTCTTGACTTTGATTTTTTATTAGTATGATTTTCTCCTAACTTGATGGTGCTCTTCAGGGAGCCTTCATGATGTGGGACCTACTACAATATATCCAACATTTATAGGAAAGAGTTTGTCAGTTTTGTCACCATCTTCATGTGACTGAAGAGGAATGAGATAAGGCCGAGAAGGAGCTGCATTCTATCTTAGGGCAGTAAGAGTGGTAGCTTGTTGTAGAGAAGTCTTGAGCTGATGCCGTAGAGGCAGCTTTGGGAGAAACCAAGGCCTCTCTGGTGGGAGCTAAGGAGTCTTTTAGGATAAAGGTCGCCCAGCTCCAGAAGAGTGAAGCCAAGGTTGCATGCGTGTGGGACCAGCTAGCAAGGATTGTGAGGGTTGTACGTCAAGCTAGAGAAGAGGTGACCCAAGCAAGGGAGGCCCAATCTCGATTGGTGCATGAGGTCGTGACTGCTAAATACCGTCTTGTGGAAGTTGCTGCCAAAGGCGTAGAAGACTTTCGAAAGAGCAAGACCTTCCATGAGGAGCTACTGATGTCATATTGAAAGGCCTTCTTTACTAGTTTCGACTAGTGCAAGAAGAAGATAGGGGCATGGTTCCAAAAATTGATCGAGTCTTGTATCGGCGTTGGCTTCGTCTTTCTCTAGTAGTGATTTGGCCGATGTTGAAGGAAATGAAATACGGAGGATGATGTTCAGTCACACCCCAATGATTTTTTCTTTTGTAATATAATTGATAGAATTTTGCAATTCAAGCGAATAGAAATGAATGGATCCCTTTAGAGTGTTTATCTTCCTTTTTTCTCTTCCTTGTGTGTGTCCTTATGTTGTGATTCCTTAGCTTGGGTGGAGATGAAGTTCACCATAGAGGAGTTGTTGGCTGGCTTGCCGAGAGCGAAGAAGAGGAAGACTAGTCACACTGAGCTGAGTCAAGGAATGGAAGGATAGGGTTCACCCACTCCTGGCATTCCTAATGAGATTCTTCCAACTGAGCCTTCCTTAGGCATAGTTGGGGATGTGATGGAAGTTGGGTAGAGACCGGTGGTCAATCCATTGAGGCTATCAAGCCAAGTCTATCAATGACCGTGGAGGTTCGTCCAATGTAAAGCTACTTCTAGATGCATGGGAGTTTGATTCATCGATGCTGGAGTCTAGATCAAGGCATCCAAGCTACTTCTCGAGCTTGGGCTGGACACATCTATCCTTGAGGCAACTCCCCTGAATGTGGGGAGACCACAGGTCAAGGTGCTATAATGGAGTCTTCGCCAGTTGCCATCATCAAAGTCTCAAATGTACCGAACGGGATGTCCCATACTGCTTGCAAAGGGACTGGAGGTCAGCCTATATAGATGATTACAATGGCTGTAATGGACTTGACTAAGAAAGGAGAAATCATCATGGCAGCTGGGATTGTGGAGGCGACCATGGGTCCATCCTAGGATGTGGATAAGGCATCACCTTCCTTTCCTCTAGCTAAGTTCTCTCTTTTCGCTCCTCCTGAGCGGGCTTTCCTCCCTTGGCTCTCGGACAGTTGAGCGAGGAGAAGGAGATAGTGATCTTTGAGTATCGTTGATCTTGAAAGATAGTCAAAGGACTTATACCTCTCCAGGATGAAGAGTACCTCACCAGCATGATCGACAAAGAGGTGCTCCTGAGTGCGTATCATAGTGCCATGATGGTAAGCTTTCTATATTTTGTTCGATGTCTGTCCTTATTCCTTAAGTTGACAATCGGTCAACCGTGTAGGCGGGCTTCAGCATTCGAGTATTGAAGGCTCAGCCGGTGGTATAGCATGATCATGTGAAGGCAACCATGCTGGGTTTTAGCATCTCGAAATTCAAGCCACAGTAGAAAAGCTCACAGTAGTGAAACCTAAGATGGAGGAGACCCATAGGTGCGGCCCACAATCGCACACAGGCTTGTAGGCTCGACTTGCGGTGCCTAAGCCCGCTAGCACCCATGGCCCGCACACAAGCACGTGGCCCAAGTGCGCGAACGCACGGCCTAGGTGCCCGGAGTTCGGTTCACCATGTGGTCCATGGGGGATGGAGTCACGGTCCATCACAGGCATCACGGCATTTGTCATGGTCCATCATGCGAGCGCACGATCGGATGGCTGCGACATGCATGAATGCGCGATCATGCACGATCAGAGTGTTGAAAAATGTAGACAATTTCATGCATATATTTAAAATTTTTGAAATAAATACAGTGGAAGATAATTAAATTAATCATATTAATCTAACATGTATATGATCTAATCATCAAATAAACCTACTCTAGGATATATGATATGATATGTTGCATATAAAATCTGAAATAATCACATGATAAAATCTGCATGCATGGATGTAAGCAGTACACTTATCTGAGTTCAGAACTTGATACCTGATCGCGGGTCGATGATCACCACTGTTGAGAGATATGGTGAAAATGATCCTTGCTAGTTGCTCATAGCCGCACATGCGTTCGGCCTCTACGAAAAGTCCACTCAAAGTCCTGATCTGATCGATCTTCTCGGGAGTGCTAGCTCACGTGAAGATTTTCTTCTTGGCTGATCTGGATCCTTCTTTAAATCTCTAAAATTTTTTCAAAGGCTAAAGATAGACTTCTGGAAGAGATGAAGAGGTAAAAAAAGATGGAGAAGAAATATTTTTTTAATATTTTCTCTCTTCCTAAACCCTGAGATGAACCCTAAATTTTAGGTTTTGCACATACCCCAAGAGAAGAGGACCTTCCTCTATTTTTCTCATGCCAAGAACTCATGCCCCAAGGATCTCAATGTGGAGAGCCCTCTCTCTAGCCTCTTACATGCACAAAAAGAAGATAAAACCCTTTTTATTGGCGTGTAATAAGTTGGGTGAAGAGTCCAAGAGATCTTGGACTCTTCCAAGAGATGTCGCACTCTCTCCTAATTCCACACCAAAACATGCCCAAAAAAATATGGGATGCCCTTTCCATATTTTTTCATGATAAATTAGTTCTCCAACTAATTTTTCATAAAAAATCTCCTTAAAATGTCACACACATAAGGAAAGCAAAATAAGTTGGCGGCAAGGTTTTGTAGATAATATCAAACATTATCTATATGGTATCTAATTCAAATCAGATTTGAACATAGCAAATAAAATTAGATGTTAACCAAATTTGGATGTGAGATAGAGAAGGAAAAGGACTCTTTGGCATGAAAAAACTTATGAAAAACTATTTGTACATGAGGAAATATGGCATGCAAAGTATGGCACATGGGAGAAGGAGAGTCCAATCCTATATGGACTCTTGGTTTTCTTATTTGAATCAAACCAATCACATCTGATTTAACCCAATAAATAGATGAAATC
>KE505234.1:392668-416218 GCA_000441515.1 Elaeis oleifera | reverse complement strand
ACTTTGCTACTGGCATAGCATGCTTTTTATATCCGGCATCCATCCCTGACAACGTAAAGTGGGCACGAGATGCCTTTCTCACTCCATGATGTCACCTTGAGTCCAATGGCAACGTATGAGTTCACTCATGCCATGGCAGTTTGCGAGGGACCATTTGCACCTTTGGCATCTTCCTTCGTCCAAATCCATTATTGGATCGCACAATGATCGTTTCGAAATCATTTTAATGAGGTTTAAAATGCTTTAAGTTCTGTATAGAGCATCGTAGCGAAAGAGAGGTCAATCGTTATGGTCCAGTTGAATTGCCAGAGGTGTGTCCAAACCACGTCCAAACAAACAGAAAACCATTATTAAGTGCGCCTTGCAATCTCTAACCCCTGGGCACGCGCTCTCAAATTATCAAAAAATTATTGGTTAGAATAATTTCATCACGCATTTTTTGAGCTATCCAATTATAAATCAATGTATCACCTATCAATAGATAAAATTATATTATTATCTAAATTTGATTGAAATTTAAATATAAAAAAAAATTATTATTAACAATGATTGGACAGGTGACAATTTTTAGCATCTTAAATGAGAAAAAATTAGCTTTTTTTGAATGATGTACTAGTTTGCCGTTTGATGATCCATGATATGCGTGATAGCATTATTCTAATCAATAATTCCTTCAAAACATCCCACTAGATGGGTGGGCCCATACAAAAATCCTAGCCATGGTTACAAGTATTTCGCCAGTGGATGATAAGAATTCTACCAAAAAAACAAATCCTTTCGCAAAAGGTGGTCCACGGGAACATTCCTACCACAAGGTTGCAGAAGTTGGACCCACCACGACCACATGGTCTGATCGAATTTTTGGTGGTTTTTAATATATGGGAAGAAGAGGCAATCGTGCAGCGGCCGGAATTCTTAAGAGGAGCTCGAGCAATGGGGAGGAGGCAATCGGAGCGGTCGATCACATGCAACTGCCCTCCCATGGTTCGTCTCCGAGTTGTGGGCCGTCCGATAGATGAGATGTTTGTATCCGCCGAACATGCCCCCTTCTCCTCCGCCTCTCTTCTCTTTATGTCCGTCGGCGTCGAATTCTGCAGCCGTACCGTCTTCTGGTGAGCCTCTGTCCCTTCCTTTCTTTGATCAAATAATTTAGTGTTTAATTTCACTATAATTCTCGATGTTCATGTGTCATAAGCTGCAATAAAAATTGGTTTGGAAGGTCATAGCTCGTCTTGGGTTCTTTGGTGATGATTAATTGGATTATGGTTGTGACAGGGGATGAGGAAATAGGCTATCCCAACCGTGAGATTGCTTGAATTGGCGTCCAACTCGGTTGTTCAGGTATTTATATAATCTAGGTGAAAATTCTTGCTCACCTTTTAGCATCAGTATGTTAATCCTAGTTTCTGATGTATTGTTAAGACTAATCCCATTTAAAAAGTGTCCTTAGGTCTTGGGATGTAGACGTGGTTAGGTAATTCTTATTTTGAATTCTATTTTGTCCTGCAAAGTTTTAGTTTTTAGAAGAAAATCCATGCGGCTTTTGTGCCAATAAAAATATAGATACACCTTGAAACAATTATACTTTTACATACGTTTTTTGGGGGTGAGATTATACTTTTATATATAATTGGCTAACATTGACCTAACGTGTTCCATAGATATTGGAAATTAAGATTGCCTTCTATAGAGGTAAAACATTTAACAAATTTGGACTTCTGACTAATTTCCATCAAGAAAAATGGAAGAATTCTGACCAAAGTGTGTTTCTTTATTTAGTTCTGTTTTCAAATCCCCGATCAATTTTAGTTGCAATATTTTGTTTGTAAAAGTTCGCTGTTTCAGTGGCTCGTTCATCCAACCTCCTCATTGTTTTGGGAGAATAACATAGAAAATGTCAATCCTGAGTCAAATATGGAATGGATTCGCAAGCTCTAGTTGGCTTCCTCTGGGTGGCAATGTTTGACCTTATCTACCAACCAGCATCCAAATAGACCACTCTGAGTTGGTTTTGGTTTGACATAAATACATTTATATCATTAATGGATCAATCCATCTAGACCTAAGTGTTAAGCGGATCAAGTTAAGATGTGAACCTTCGATCCATTTAATTTTTTCTGAAATATTTAATAATTAGATCGGATCATGATTTAACCTATTTAACCGATTTAAAACCTATTAATTTGTTCTTGCCTTGTTTAAGCCATCCTTCTTAACCTGTTTTACTTGTTTAAATCTATTTAATCTATTAAAATCTACTTAATTTTTTTAACATATTTAACCTGATTAGTAAGTTGGTTACATGGGTTGGATTGGTTATCTGTTTAATAAATAAGTCAGCTTCAAATCTAATATTTTGATCTATTTAATAAATAGGTTGGGTTGATACAGTTTTGACCCAACCTGCATCATTTGACTTGATTCGCCTGAATTGCCATCCGTGGGTTCATCCAATCTTCAGTCCGTCGACTTATCAATGGACATAGCATGGAGAAAAATAGCTAGCTAGTATGGATGACAATGGGATGACTGGGGGTGGGGCATCCACTACCCATACCTGCCATATAATTGGGCGTCATGTACCCATAATCATCATGTCCCCAGCTTGAAGCGGATGGTTAGAGTTAAATGGGAAGGGTTGGAGTTGGTGAAGCTGCAAAAGTTTTTTGTTTTTTGTTTTTGGGTAAATAGGTCAAAGAATAAAAATATAAAAGTAAATCTTAGTATCTCACATAATATTAAACAAGATAAGAGTTTAAGACATAAACAATAACAAAACAAATTTTCAATAACAATAAAAATAAATAGAAATATTGTTCCTAAGGAAGTCAAATATTTCTTAAACTAAGAAAAGCAAGTAACCAAAAAGAGAAACAACAAAGCATAATCTTGTTGCATTTCACATATTAATTTTCTCATGATCGCTTACCACACTTTCTTCTCTGCAAGTATCAAGGCTCATATACAATCAGGTCTGGTTCGGGGTAGGTATTGGATTATTTGTAAAGGTGTCTTGTATTTAGATTAATACTGATCGTAGAGTTAATAAGGATTTTCTATCTTATTAGATTTGATCTGATTTATTAATATCTCTGTGTATCTAGTTTAGTGAGATATATTATCTTTTGAAGCGTGAGTGCTTTTCTAAAATTTCTTATCTTGTACTCTATAATCTCTAGTTGAAGATAGTGAAAAAATCTCCATCAATCTCTACTCATGTTTTTCCCTAATTTGGAGGATTTTCCACATAAATCCTAAGTTTGTATTGATCTTTATTCTCCTCGATTTTCTTTATTTGGTGTCTTGTTACAACATTATTCATATCTAATCCAAATCTGCTATGAATTTTTGAATGAAGACATATCGTTGCCATTAACTTTAAATGGGTTTGGTATAACCCATCCCATTAGGATCAAGTCAAGTCCGATACTAAGTAGAGTGGAGTGTATTGACACCCATATAGGCTACATATCATGATTGAAAAGCACAGGTGAAAGTAGATAGCATATCATCCATCCAAATTCATTTTCATATCTAAATCTATTCAAATATGGACAGAAAATTAAGTATCCAACTAATATCCATATTTATATCCATATCTGTAAAAAATAGATATAGATATGGATAGGTGACTATCCAATCTGTATCCAAATATTCAATTCTACTTAAATCCTATTTAATTTATATAATATTTATTAATTTTAAAAATATATAATTATATTAATATGCCACTAGCTTGATTTATTATCCACTTAGTAATATCTTTGATTTAGTGGTCATAAAATTTAACTATTGGATTTATATGCATATTTGTATCCAAACTTCTAATATCCGATTTATATCTGTATCCATTCAAAACAAATACAGATATAAATTTTTGCATCTAATTAGTATCCGTATCGGTGTTTGTATTCATCAGACAAAATAAATATGAATATGAATATACTGCAATCCAATCCATATCCAATCCGATTTTAGCCCTGTTAAAAAGAGGAACAAATATAAGTATGTACGGCAAAAATACAGACCAATCAGTAAACAAGCCACCTTTTCATTGACTCTATTCTAGATTTAATTTTTTTATCAACTTATTTATTAACTATTCTCACTTTTCCTTCCACCTATGTGCTAGCTCACTATCTTTTGATAAACTCAAAGCTTAAAGCTAATCAGGTGTAGAAAGGATTTTGATATTGAACTAACTTTTTTGTTCAACATAAATAACATTTCCTTTTCTCCACCTTGAACAATTTCATATCACACTTCCTCTTTGTTGATTCAAGAGTTGGTTTTAATGAATATAAAATACTTGAGTACAAATTTTGGTCCTAATGAGTTGTTGAAGTGCATGTTGAGAAAGTTTTGGAAAGCTATAATCACTCTCAAATAGATATATATGAATACCAAACAATGGAATCAGAAAAAGTAGATGTGGGAAGCCAGACAATGTGAAATTAAGTAAAGAAAGTCAAGAGATGAGTCCAAGCTCAAAAGAATCAAATTTGGCATGCAATTTTTAAGTAGCACAATTTGGGAGTCAATCCCTCTAGAGTATGAGTCAACTTTCTCAGGTAAGATAGAGAATTGAATTTTTCAATTTGGAGCTTGAGTCAATCCCAATTTATCTCAAGTCAATCCTTGACCAGCTTTGAGTTGACCCTCGAAGTCGAACTGACTCTCTTAGGAAAGACAGAAAATCAGATTTTTTAGATAGAATCTTAAGTTGACCTCAACTTATCTCAAGTTGACTTTAAGTTATTTCAAATCGACCCCTATTTGATTCGAGTTGTCTCGATTATAGCCGACAGCTTCAAAAATTAATTCCGTTAGAATTTTAGAATTATGCAAAATAGCTATAATGGTTAGTTTTTTGTCTCTAACAGCCAAAAACTAATTTTGGATGTTTTAAGATAGTTAATGGATACCAAACAGATTGAAGAGCTACGAGAAAAAGAAAACAAAGAAAAAGCCCAAAGTATATATATTAGATATGCATTCAAGAGAGAACTACAACTTTCCAACCATCAAATTTTTGAAGTTTTCAAGTGGTTTTTTTTAAAAAAAGTAAGCATTTACTCAAAAGCTTTCTTGACAAATCTCACATGACCCTTAATGAATTTTAGCTTTGCTCTTTAGGAGCTTTTCTTTATTGTGCTGTAATATTGTATCTTCTTCTTTGTGCATTTAAAGTTTCAATTAGGATTGAAACTTTCGAAAAGATCCATCCAAGCCTTGAATTGGAAGTATACGTGTGTCTGAGCCTAGGAGTTGCTTAGTGGGATGGTTTTGATTGATTTTTTCTAAGAAAATCAACCGAGTTTCGATTTGTGAGCTTGAAAAAATTATCAAATTGTAATATAAGAAAGATTATCATGGATTTCCAAGAGTTGCTTGAGGAGTGGATATACGTAGATGCTGAGTTTGGCGCCGAACTACCATAAAATTAATATTTGCTTGTGCCTTGGATGTTCTTTGCTATTCTTGTTTTGCATTTTCATATCCTGCTTACATAACATTGCTCACACTTACCCACTACATCTAGTTTAAATTCTATGCATATTTATCTTTAAAATTTGAAAAATCTAATTTGGCCCCCTCTTGGGTTATCTATCTAGGCAATACTATTTAATTGCTTGCTTGCATTTACTCCATTGCACAAATAACATAACAATAATCAAAAGATCATTCAGTTTTTCTCCACTTCAGTGTTATGAGACTTGAAAATGTAAGTGAACATAATGAGCTTGAATTTGTGTGCATTAGAAACAGTTTTCTTTGTGTGTGCATGGATTAAGTGCAAATATGACAAAATATCATCAACAAGTATTACTTTATAGGCATGATATTTAATTTCTGATCCGATTGAGGAGAAGAAAGATTTTCCTCTATCCGCTCAATTTAGATCTCACAAAACAAAGATAGAAAAGAGGAGAATTTTGAAAAGTAGGGCTCAAGTTTCTTTTTTTCTCTTTTATTTTTTATCAATTAAAATAAGGTACATATCTTTTATTTACAATAATGAAGTCTGCCCTTACACAAATTGGGTTAGATTCCAATTCTAGTTCTAATAGAGCTCATTTATCTAAAATAGACATGTTTAATAGAAATAATCTAAAAAAAGATAAAACTCTTTAGGAGGTGGTTCTCGATTTTTATATCAATTTTTCTTCTATGGCTCCACCAGATTCTTCTGAAATTGGAAATATGCTTGATCAAAGTCTTATTTTTTTAAAAAAAATAATTGACCTTCTTATTTTAGAGCCCAAATGAAAGAATTATACTTTAATTGCTAGGACCGCATTCTTGATGAGATGGTGTCATGTCATAGATCTCGAAAAATTTTTAATTAGAAAAAAAATAATTAAAATCGAATATCATATGATCAAGTTATAGTCTCCGAATATTTGGCTTGTGAAATACCTCTCTGATGTAGCGGATCTTGCTCTTGGATCCTATCCAGTCACACTCCTAGGGGTTAAATTGGTTCATATTGAGTTTGTGAATTCTTCTAGATCAAAACTTCCTCTATTTAGGGGATTTAGCCCTTGCTAAATCAAAATTGAATGTGGGGAGATGCCTTCTCCCCACCTCATGGTTGAACCATTTAACTTGGTCTCCTTTGCTTTCGGATTGCACTATAAGTACTGATTCTACAGTACTAACCATTCTTTGAAGGTAGTCTACAGTTCAAATTATGATTACAAGTTGAGAGGGTTTTCAAATTATGATTACAAGGTAGTCTATTTTTTCTGAAGTAATTCTAGTTTCTACATGAAGCGTTAATTATTAAGGTCATTTCTCAGTTAGTTAAATGGGTAAAAGGAGCCCTAGAGCTGAGGGTAATAATATTTTGAATGACTTTTCAATTCAGAAATCTCTATGTGGCAGAGGAGAGGTAATTAAAGAAGAAGAATTTACCCTATGAAAATAATATCAATTTTAAAGCCTAAGATATGCTACAATCATTTGCTAAATTTTCAGTGACTTTTTGGGTGATCATTGTACATATTTGTTAGTTGTTGGTTTTGGAGATGGTGTTCTGCTTTTACATCATATGTAGCAAGACTTTTGCAGGTGTAGTATCAAGAGTCCACCTGGGAATATAAGTTATCTTGTCAAGGTTCTTAGACATCACCTAGTTGATACTTGCTTTAGGTGTAGGGGTCTTTGATAGAAACTTATTCTTCTTATAGTTTGACAACACTGGGTATACTTGTTTTTAGTACTATGTGAGATGCGTATGTTGATGTAGCAAACCACTCTAGCTAGTGCATTTCGTGTCTTTCTTTCACTGGCAATGTTAATGACGATTGATGATATCATAAATTTCAATGCAATTTCTTTAGAAAGCGGAATCCTATGACCATGCAACACTTTTAGAACATGCAACATTTTCAGAACTTGGTAACAAGAATTCAGATTCTTAAGTTTTGCAAGTTAAAATGGAAAACATGTTGGTGTCACTCACATTGTAAGGAAAATGTTTTAATGTGACACATTGTAAGGAGATAAGTATTGAGATTCTTGGCATCCAAATCAAAAACCGCCCTTCTGTTAATATGCATCAAATGTTACCAGTTGGATTTGTTGGAGGGCCACTAAATTATAATGACCTGATCTGAATAGGTGTATCAATAGTTTAAAGATGAATATAGTACTAAATTATTCTTTTCAGAAATAAATCAAAGAGAATAGTTTGATCCATCAAAAAAGAAAGCAGTTTGATGCATCACCTTGTTGACCATGGCTTACCAATATTTTGGTGAAGGATTAAGCATACAACACAATCTATCTTTCTGGAGAAGGAATCTAAATGTGAGGACATTGAGGGTTATGCCTCTTGGAAGACTCAAGTCATTTGAATTCCCAAGCACGGGTAGGATAAAGGATGAAAGAAAGTGGATGTGATGTTCTAGTAATAAGTTTTGGTGTCTTATTTAATTTCTTATGTTAAGTGAGGAACAACCTAGGCTAGACTCTTATCATTGAATAGGGAGGGAAGAACACTACTATTTGCTCTGTGCTCAAAAGCATAGAAGTGAGACATGTTTCAGATTAATTGTTTGCATTCTGTGCGAATGATTGAATATCTCATTCAATTTCATCCAGCAGTTAGAGTAGTGGCAATTGCTTTGTCATATTGTTTGGCATGATTTTAATGTACTTATGGAAATGAATATACCTTGGATACCATGGATGATGTGGCCTCCAATTGATTTGTCAAGTGCATTGGATAATTTACTATGGCAAATCCTTTCAAACTATGGAGATAGACTGAAACCTTTTGCAACAAAAATTTCTTAGCATTTTAACAATGGCATCAAGAAGATTGATGTTTTGATCCTTTGATAGGTTCATGTAGACTCAGGTAAGATAATCGCATGTTTGATTTTTTTTAAGGGTTGCTCACCCACTTGAGTACTAAAGGCTTTTGGGGCTTACACCTTAACTGCAGCCTTAGAATCTAAGCCTTTTGGAGCACTAGTGGTTGTAGTTGTGGCTAGGGGTTTCATTCAACTTGCTTCGGTCTCCAATCTATGTGACCTCTGGATGATACAAAGTATGCCTCTTCCTTAGGCGTAAGCAGTAACCTAACCTTTAAGAGTGGAGAGAGCTAAGCTCTCAATTGAAATAATCTCCGTTGTTAACCCAAGGATTGAATTTGATGAACTCAAAATATTTGAGTATTTACTTTTGTATTAATTTGTTTTTGAAGTTTATATTTAGAATGTTTCAAAAAGCTAAAGTTACTCTTAAGAAATATTTCATGAATGCCGAGTTATGAAGTTAAAAAAAGCAGATAGGAGAAGCTACATTATAAAAATTAAGTGAAAGAGGTCAATAGTTGATTCCAAACTTCAAAGAGTTGACTTGGTTATGCAAATATGAAGTGGCATAGTCTATGAGTCTGATCTCCACTTTTGTTGAGTCGACTCTCTCAGAAAGATAGAGAGTGGATTTCTCAATGTAGATCTCAAGTCGATCCCTATTTAATTTCGAGTCGACTCTCTTAAAAAAAATAAAAATCATATTGTTTTGACCAAATATCAAGTTAGCCACTATTTTTGCTGAGCCGACTCATAGTTACCTCGATTGGACTCCTACCTAATCTCGAGTTGACTCGACTATGGCTGATAACTCTAACATCTAGTTCTATAAAAATTTCAAAAATGCACGTTAAGTCTAACGGCTAGTTTTTGGTTCTCAATGACTAAAAATAATTTTTTTGACATTTTAAGAGATTTTAAAGTCTACTAATAAAAAAGAAGAGCCAAGAGATAGATAAAAGTAAATAGAAAATCCAAATGCATTAAGTGAGTATTCATGGAAAAGTTTCAAGCTTCCAATTACTATTATTTAGCCATTTTATTTTGGCACTTAGAACACCTATATTCAGAATTGATTAGTAATAATGTTTCATCCAATGCAAAATCATGATAAAGCTTACAATGCAAAACCAAATTCCATTGGATTATGAAGTATTGAACCAGTCACTCATACCTCAAGCTAGTATACAAAAGCTCCATCCATATAATTGTAGAGTTCTATGTCATGTTGGTACAGTAACTGTTAAATCATGATGGACCTTCGGTCTTAGAGGTTCCCCCCTTTTTTTGGTAACCCCCCTTTCGTAACCCATATTTGCCGGCCAAGCAAAGCATGGTCCTCTGCAAATTAAACATAAATGGACATTTTAAGTTAGTAGGCCAAAAAAAAAAAAAAAATGTTATTTCGAGCAAGGTCTTGTGGTCGTACTTCACTTGTGAGTACCATGAACTTGTCTTATCAAAGACTGCATTGGGAGTAAGGGTGCAAATGGATCGGATCAGATCAGGTCATGAGTGACCCCATCTGATCCGATTTCTTGATCGGGTCTAAATATTGAATCCAAATCCAACCCAACAGAAGATCAGATCGGATCGGATCCATGATTAAATTTTTGATCCAACGGATCATTCGAGTCTGGTTGGGTTCATATATAATCCAGCTCCAATCCATAAAATACAGATTCGGTTCGAGTCTGGATCTAAGCCAATTCGAATTTGAGTTATAAATAACAAGATCAATAAGTAGAAGATCTATAAACAAATCTTATTTGCACTACAAATTTTGATCCAGATATATGAGATCATTAGAGCCTTCATATCCCATACTCTTCACTCAAGAAATCAAAAAGTCTCATCATATTTTCTCACCATTGCTTCTGACTTGGTTAATCCAAATTCAAATATTTAACAATTTTAAAGGATAAGGATCTAAAATCAATAGAATACCTTTCAAGAACAACAAATATTAAAGCAGACTCGATCAAATTAACATTCATGTAATATAGGAACAAAGGAAGATAAGGGATGGGTTCGGGTCGAGTCGGTTTGGGTCAAATCGTATCAGATCATTTATCTCAAGATTCAAATCAACTCAAAAATCTTCACGGATCGGTCGGGTCGGATTGGATCAAAATTCAATAAATTCAGATCTGACCTGAAAATAAACGGATCCAATTTTAGAACCGACCCAGATCCATGGATCCTTCAAAACGGTTCAAATTGGATCTATGCGGATTGGATCTGATCGGATCACGGGTCAATCCGATCCATTTGTAGCCTTAATTGCGAGAAGGCACAAATATTGCTCATCTCGTTTGTGTCGATCTACTCTGATTTTTAAATGCCAATGGTCGTTTTACCTTAGTCTTCTCGGAGAAGTATGAGTTCACTTCGTCCGTGGGACGATATCTTGGCATCCATATTGCATGCACCAGGTGCAATTGGACCGCGTCAAATCCCGCAGTAGATAATATGCCGCGCTAGCTTTTGCATTTCACCAATTCTCGATTGCGTGCTATCCATCGTGCATATGCTCTACGATTTGCCCTGATTCACTTGCACCTGGTGCAATCATTTCTCAATATTTTGCAAGTTGTCCAGTTTAAGCGCTGGAGATTAAGACAGACAAAATATAATCCGATCTGTCAATCCGACCATATTCAACTCATCATAAACAAATTTGGATTTAGGCTAAATGGATTTGGGTCATAAACAGATCGACCCATTTAACTCGTTTAACAATTGAATCGGATTTGAATTTTAAATATCTGATCCATTTAACCCATTTAACTTGTTTAATATTCAGGTTGGGTTGAGTCAGATAATCTATTTAACCTGTTTAACCTATTTCTGATCCGTTTAATCTGACATGTTTAACCTGTTTAACCCATTTAAGCTTTGTTTAACATGTTTAACCTATTTTTGACCCATTTAACCCAACTTGTTTAATCTGTTTAATTCGTTTAACCCATTTAACATGTTCAACCGTTTAACCTAATTTGATCTATTTAATAAACAGGTTAAACGGATCGGATCGGATTACCTGTTTAATAAATAGGTCCGATTCAGATTTAAATTTTGATCTATTTAATAAACAAGTCAGATTTGGATTGACGATTTTCTGATCCGATCCATTTATGACCCGACCCAACCCGATTGCCACCCCTACTGGAGATGCGTTCAAATGTATGGCGACCTTGTGGTTAAGGGTGCCTTGGGGATCTCCGATTTATTTTCAATTCTTAATTTCTTAAAATTATACATTTTACTTTTTATTTATTGAGGTGAGTCACTTCGATTTTCTTCTCTCTCCCTCATTGTATTCTGGAGGTCAGGCCTAGCCCCCTCCTTTATACAATTTTGATTTATATTAATAAATAGTAGGGTCTATTCAGAATTGATTAGTAATAATGTTTCATCCAATGCAAAATCATGATAAAGCTTACAATGCAAAACCAAATTCCATTGGATTATGAAGTATTGAACCAGTCACTCATACCTCAAGCTAGTATACAAAAGCTCCATCCATATAATTGTGGAGTTCTATATCATGTTGATACAGTAACTGTTAAATCATGATGGACCTTCAGCCTTAGAGGTTCCCCCATTTTTTGGTAACCCCCCTTTCGTAACCCATATTTGCCGGCCAAGCAAAGCATGGTCCTCTACAAATTAAACATAAATGGACATTTAAGTTTAGAAGGCCAAAAAAAAAAAAGTTATTTCGAGCAAGGTCTTGTGTTCGCACTTCACTTGTGAGTACCATGAACTTGTCTTATCAGAAACTGCATTGGGAGTAAGGGTGCAAATGGATCGGATCAGATCAAGTCATGAGTGACCCCATCTGATTCGATTTCTTGATTAGGTCTAAATATTGAATCCAAATCCAACCCAACAGAAGATCAAATCGGATCGGATCGGATCCATGATTAAATTTTTGATCCAACGGATCATTCGAGTCTGGTTGGGTTCATATATAATCCAGCTCCAATCCATGAAATACAAATCCGGTTCGAGTCTGGATCTGGGCCAATTCGGATTTGAGTTATAAATAACAAGATCAATAAGTAGAAGATCTATAAACAAATCTTATTTGCACTACAAATTTTGATCCTGATATATGAGATTATTAGAGCCTTCATATCCCACACTTTTCACTCAAAAACCCAAAAGTCTAATCATATTTTCTCACGATTGCTTCTGGCTTGGTTAATCCAAATTCAAAATATTTTAACAACTTTTAAAGATAAAGATCTAAAAATTAATAGAATATCTTTTCAAGAGCAACAAATATTAAAACAGACTCGATCAAAATTAACATTCATGTAATATAGGAACAAAGAAAGATAAGAGATGGGTTCGGTCGAGTCACTTTGGGTCGGGTCGTGTCGGATCATTTATCTCAAGATTCAAATCAACCCAAAAGTCTCTACGAATCGGATCAGGTCGGATTGGATCAAAATTCAATAAATCCAGACCCGATCCGAAAATAAACGGATCCAATTTTAGAACCTAACCCAGATCCGTGGATCCTTCAAAACGGTTCAGATCAGATCTATGCGGGTTGGATCTAGTCAGATCGTGGGTCAATCCGATCCATTTGCTGCCTTAATTGCAAGAAGGCACAAATATTGCTCATCTCGTTTGTGTCGATCCACTCTGATTTTTAAATGCCCACGATCGTCTTACCTTAGTCTCCTTGGAGAAGTATAAGTTCACTTCGCCCATGGGATGGTATCTTGGCATCCATATTGCATGCACCAAGTGCAATTGGACCGCGTCAAATCCTACAGTAGATAACATGCCGCGCTAGCTCTTGCATCTCACCAATTTTTGCTTGCACACTATCCACCGTACATATGCTCTGCGATTTGCCCCGATTCACTTGCACCTAACGCAATCATTTCTCGATATCTTGCAAGTTATCCAGTTTAAACGCCAAAGATTAAGGCTGGTAAAATATGATCCGATCCGTCAATCTGACCCATATTCGACCTGTCATAAACAGATTTGAATTTAGGCTAAACGGATTTGGGTCATAAATGGATCAACCCATTTAACTCGTTTAACAATTGGGTCGGATTTGGATTTTAGATATCTGATCCACTTAACCCATTTAACCTATTTAATATTCAGGTCGAGTTGAGTCAGATAACCCATTTAACCTATTTAACCTATTCTGACCTATTTAACCTGATCTGTTTAACCTGTTTAACCCATTTAAGCCCCGTTTAACATGTTTAACCTATTTTTGATCCATTTAACCCAGCTTGTTTAACCTGTTTAACTTATTTCTGACCCATTTAACCTGTTTAACCCATTTAACCTAATTTGATCTATTTAATAAACGAGTTAAACGGATCCGGTCGGGTTAGCTGTTTAATAAACAAGTTCGATTCAAATTTGAATTTTGATCCGTTTAATAAATAAATCAGATTCGGATTGATGATTTCTAGTCTGATCCATTTATGATCCGACCCAATCCGATTACCGCTCCTGAGATGCGTTCAAATGTATGGCGACCTTGTTATTAAGGGCACCCTGGGGATCTTCGTACACGCACACTCTCGAATGAGAAAAATTTTTGCAAGCAATAATAAGAAAAATGGAATGCGCTTTTCTTGCAAGATGTTCTCCCATCGTGCTGGTAACGGAAGAATTCTCAGCTCCAAATTCGCGTATCAATCGAATTTCTGGTGTTTTTAATACATGGGAAGAAGAGCCGAGCATGCAGCGGATGGAAACTTAGAGGTAAGCTCGGGCGGCGGGGAGGAGCCAATCGGGGTCGTCGATCAAAAGCACCTGCGCTCCCAATATGTGCCGCCGAGTTGGGGGCCGTCTAGGGGATGAGACGTTGGGCTCAGTAGGCAACACGGCCAGCTTGTATCTGAGCCTGGGATAGGCCCACTTCTCCTCCATCTCGTTCTATCGGCGTCGAGTTGTATGGCCATACTGCCTTTTGGTGATCCTCTGTCCCTTCTTTCTTTGATCAAATTTGGTGTATTTTATCGTAATGTCGCTATAATTCTGGATGTTCATGTGTCAAAATCGTAACATTAGCTCAGAACTTAGTTAAAACTGAATTTTGATTCATATGATGCAAGAAATTTCGTTTGGTATTTGGTTGGTTGATTGATTGGTGTTTGGTTGTGATAAGGGATTTGGAAATAGGTTAGCCCAATTGCCGGATTGCTTGAATTGACACCCAATTCAGTTGATATGGTCTTTGCTAACGTTTATAAGTATAATCTAACAGAAAATTTTCACGTGATTAGATGAGTTCTTTATTGTGGATTTTATTTTGTTCCGCAAATCTTTGTGTCCATAAAAAATATATGTGCATGAGAAACACCCTTGAGATCATCATACTTTCATGTCCAACTGGCTACCATTGACCTAAGGTGGTCCATAGTTGTTGGAAATTGAAGTTGGCTCCTACAGAGGTAAATATTTGCCAATTAAGCCTTCCAACTAATTTCGATCAATAAAAGAGGAAGACTTCTGACTAAGGTGTGATCTTAATTTATATTTAGTTCTATTTTCTAGTCTCCAATAGTATTAATTATAATTTTGTGTTTGTAAAAGTTCCCTATTTCAATTGCTTGCTCATCCAACCTTGTCCTTGTTTTGAGAGAATAACAATGAAACTGTCAAACCAGAGTCAAATATCGAACGTCCCCCAAGCGCATGTGCTAAAAGAGGGATGACAGTAAGTCCAAATTTGCTATAAATTTGTTTGGGTCATTAGTGGACCGGTCAATCCACTTAGACCTATTTACTAAATGGGTCGGGTTTATGATATGACCTACTTAATCTATTTAAAATATATTTGATCTGTTTAAAACTTGCCTAATCTATGCTTATCCTATTTAAGACAACCTGCTTAATCTATTCAACATGTTAAAATCCATTTAATTTATTAAAAATCTGCTCAACATGTTTAACCCATTTAACTTGATTTGATTTGTTTAGTAAATAAGTTATATAGGTTGGATTGGGTTATCTATTTAATAAACAAATCGATTTTAAATCTGAATTTTTGATCTATTTAATAAAAGATTGGATTGACAAATTTTTGATCTAACTCGTCTCTGACCCATATCGTATCTGACTTGATCAACTTGGATTGCCACCCCTAGCCGCAAGCAATCTTCAATCCATGTAGGCTTATCAATTGATAGAAAGAAAAAAAATAAGCAAGCTATTAGGGATGCAATGGGGTGGGCATGGGTAAAGTGGGCCATTCCCTGAACGTACCCCACAATTAGGAATCATGTACCTATACTTGCCATGTACCTATATTGGGATAGAATGTGTAGAGTTAAATGGGATAGATTATGACGGATAAACTACAAAATTATTTTTTTTCATATGTCAAAAATTATAAAAATAAATCTTAGTGCTTCACATAACATTAAATAAGATAAGAGTCGAAAGCGTAGAACATAATGAACTAAATTTCAATAATTATAGAAATAATAAATAAAAATATTATTCAATAAATAGAAATATTATTCTTTAAGAAATCAACTATTCTTTTAACTAAGAAAAGTAGTCAACTAAAAAGAGAAACCACTAAGTATTATCTTGTAGGCTTTCACATGTTAATTTCTCATGATCAATTACAATATTTTTTCCTCATTATCATCATAATCATCAAGGTTCATATATAATTAGGTTTGGTTCGAGATAGGTACTACTCTTATTCGTACTTGCTCTAGATTTTCTACAGATTTTAGAATGAAGAAACATTCGTGCCCCTAACTCTAATTGGGTCGGGTATAACCCACCTCATTAGGGTCGAGTCAGGTTGGATATTAAATGACACATACTATATTGTCACCTCGATAGGCTACATGCTATATATGATTAAAAGAGGAAGAAATCCAAGTACGTATTGCAAAACTATAGACGAGTCAATGAACAAGTCATCTTTTTATTGACTATAATTTGGATTTCAATCTTCTCTTTATCAAGTCATTTTATGAAGTATTCTCACTTTCCCTCCCACCTGTGTCCCAGTTCATTGCCCTCTGATAAACTGGCTAACGTGGTACAGCAAGAATTTTGACATAGGACTAACCATATCTTTCAAATAAAGAACATTTCTTTCTTCTCCACCTTGATATAAACTAATGGTTTCATATCCCAATTTCTATTTAATTTCTTGCTTTGATTTTTTTCTATTGTAGACATTGTGTCCTTCAATTTTCCTCCATTTTAGTTTTATAAGACCTAAAAGTGCTAGTGGACATAATGAGCTTGAATTTGCATGCATTACAAATAGTTTATCTATTATGCGTCTATCAATTAAGTATGAGATATAACAAAAATGTTCCATAGGACCTCTACTTTATAGGCACACTATTTATTGTTCAAAGAAGAAGACCTAAATCTTGTGCATTTGAGAGACCCTCTAAAATGTAACTTCAAGTGTTTGAAGCAATTAAACCACTTTTTTCTTCAAATCTGATTAGTGTAGTATAGTTGTCAATTCAATTATACTTTTGAGCTAGTTCTCCCTTATTTATTTTATTTATTTGCAATGAAATAAAGTAGATTTGAAGAAAAATCGGATATGATCAGCCTAATTCTACTAATTGATCTGCTTAATTTGGCACACCAATAACCTTATCAATCATTAGCTAGTTTCGTTTCTCAGAAAATAATCTACTCATTTCAGCAACTATTAGGTCAGTCTATGATACAAATCTTGAGTATTGCTCAAAACAGTTTGAATTTACATACCATCCTCGGATTAATAAAGTGGGAGGTTGATAGCGATTGGCATTGATATATTCTCCTTGCTGTGGTTGTTTCCAGGACATGATCTTTTCCCAAACATAGAGACTAATTGTGCCTTAGTGGCATTAAATGGCTATCAGTAATCTTATATGATTTTAGGCTTGGGGCAGTGTTAAATGGGTTTAAGTTGTTTCTTTCCCGTGAAGAATGATTGGTCTTCTTTTGCAATGTTTCACCGTTGAATCACACTTTGCATGAATCTCAAAGCACTCCAACATCTTTCTTCCATTTGCTTATGTGGGTTTTGAAGTGACTATTACGTGATCCAATAATTGACATCGTATAAAAGGATGAATTATTTTTTTGCATGAAAGATAGAATCTAGGCCTTTGTTACACATGCTTGGCTTGGATAAGTTTCATACAAAACTTTGAAGTGTTGATTTTTGAATAAACTACCAAGAGGGGCATATTTTTTCATTATTTAAGAGCAGTTTATGAACTAAAAGGAAGATGTTGACGGATGGAAATTTTATTTCACCATCCATCTTGGTACTGGATACTTTTGTTGCTCCATTATTTTCTCTTGAAGGTTAGATTTATTGTATAATAGTGCTGTGCACGTTCAATGAATATGACTTTGAGAAAAGGTGGAAACATTGCACAGTGGGCCTTTCATTGCACAAAATATTAAAAATATAAACTCGAAACCAGGATGGAGTTGAAATAAAGAGTGTCTACGATAATGGTAAGATAAGAAATACAAGCAGACCACTAAATTTTGTCCATCTTTTTTAACGTGATAGAACTATTTTATATATTATTTAATATGTTATAGTATTCTGATTGAACTGTATAATGTACATTCTATGATCCTTCAGCAAAGGTTATTTTACCTATAGATTATTTGGATTTTAACTTTATCTCATTCATTTATTTACTAGAATTCACAAAATTTGATTACCATTAATGCTAATTTTATTGATATCATTTTTTCCCTATCAAACATCCGCGGGACATGGATCTTAATGTTGTAGAAAGATTTTTTTATTAGATTAATGGTGCACTGATACAATAGTTTTTTTTTTTTTTTTTGAAATTGTTATGGAGAAGAGGAGAATTCTCTCCCATAGTTTATTTATTGAATGATAGGTACATACACTAGATGTGATTACAACCAAGATGTCTTCTTTTCTAAGTATTTACATGGTATCACCATCCCTCCCTACGTTAGGATTTACCAAGCAGCAACTTTTCTCCACCAACAGATCTCACTGTACATGAAAGATGGCATTAAAAATCTGTCTATCTTTTTCTACGTTTCATTGAAGACGGTATCTCTTATATTATCTTACTGATACAGTAGTTGAATAGGCAGTGTTACCTAAACGGGACTTTATGAATAGGAGAACTATCATAAAAAAGACCCTTAATTAATTGGCTAGATATGATATTCTAATGAAGTAAGTCTTAAAGATTAGAATATTTATGCCCTGTTTGAGATTGCTGTTATTTGTAGAGCTTTTATTAGCAAAATTTTTGAAAATAGAGTTTTCAATAAAAAAATATTGTTGTTTAGTAACTATATTTTTAAAATATCATAAAACTATAATATCTACTTGGTAACTAAACTAAAAAGTATTTTTTAGTATGAAAAAATGATAATAAAGAATATTAAATTATACTTTCAATTTTTTAACTCTTTGTACTATCAAGAACTATTACTATAAAGTATTCTTAACTCACAAATTAATTATTTTAGATAGTATAAGGTTATATGACAATATTTCAAGACAATAATATAATAATAGAATATAATAATGTTATACTACTAAAATATTATTATTACACAAATAATAATGGTGGCAACATAAAATTTTCATAATATTAGTATAGTAGAATATATTGTACTAGAATATAATATAACATATTATAATATAAGTTAATATAATATCACAATATTATATTACATTGTTAATTATATAATTTAGTTCTATTATCTAATAAATATTACTAGTTTAGATTATATTAATATTATATAATTATATTATGATAATATATAATGTAATGTAACATAATATAATGTAATAATATATTATTATAAAATATCAAATTATTATGATATATGGATGTGGTATTATTATTTAGCATACAATATAACACTATTTCATATTAATATAGTCTAATGTAAAGTATTTTTGATCTATAATTTATATATTTTAATGTTAATCTAAATGTTATAAGAAAGAATGTAATAACTACAAATTTCATAGGTATTTTGATCGTACAAATAGCTTTCTGATGAGCTTTAAAAAGCACATTTAGGGAAAGTTCCAAATTAGAGATTTTGCCAAGTCGAAGTTTTTCAACTCCTAAGAGGATTAAAAGGCAGTTTCAGATTTTTTTTTTTTTTACTAAACATTCATATTTCACTTAAGATCCGTTTATTTGGGATATGTCAAATTATAGAATAATCCGATGATTTTTAAAAATTCTTTATCTAGAACAATGATTGCAAAAGAAACATAATTTTCATTATATTTGATTGATGGAAGAATTATTTCGAAAAATAGTATCGAAAAAGATTACTATATTTGATTGGAGAAAACTTTCATCAAAAAAAAATTGATCAGAGAAATATGTCCAAACTTATAAATATATCAATCAATATAAATAATTTTTAATATCAAATAATATTATTATTTTAATTAATTTTATATAATGATTATAATCACGTACCCTATTGCATATCTAACAAACAAAGAATCAGAATTCAGAGTAAATTAAATTAATCTCGGGACAGGACGCCCAAGGTAATGGAAGATAACGAAATCCAACCGCCAGCGGGCCACTTTCTCTAAACCGATGCTTTAATTTGTAATCCTCATCTTTTGTTTAATTTCTATTCATCTTTGTTAATTGGTTACCGACATCCCAGGTGTTCTCTGCTCTGCTTCAGATTTTGGTTGCTACAAATTATCGTGCAAGAAGGAGAGATGTCGTTTATAGCCAAGGCCTTCGTCTCTAAGCTCCTTGATGGCCTCGCCGCTTTGGTGAAGGACGAGGTGACCATGCTTTGGGTGTGACCGACGAGATCACACAGCTCCATGAGACTCTTCAAACAATAAAAGCCGTCCTTGCCGATGCCGAAAGGAAAAGATTCAGAGCGAAGCCATAAACAACTGGCTCAAGAAGCTCCAGGATGTCATGTACGATGCTGACGACATCCTCGACGAATGCCGGATCGAGGCCGAGAGATCTAAAGCTGCGGTCTCCTCTGGATCTTGTTGTTCTTTTTGGACATCGGTATGCGGTCATTGCCGCCTCTTCTCTTGCTCTTGCTTTGGCAAGACAGTATTTGCTCACCAGATTGGCAGGAGAATCCAAGATCTCAATCGTAAGCTAAAGTACATCAAGGAACAGAAATCTGAATTTGATCTCCAGGTTGACCACCGTGATGACCACCAATCCACTTCTGGAGTAAATAGGTGGAAGACATCTTCCGTACCTGAGCTTGATATAGTGGGGTCCAATGTCGAACAGGATACCGGCAAACTGGTGGAGTTGTTGATTAAGGAGGACACTCGGGAAAATATTCTTATATATGCCATTGTAGGAACTGGCGGAATTGGCAAGACCACTCTTGCTCGAAGGATTTTTAACAACGAAGGCATAGCAGACAACTTCCCGACCAAGCTGTGGGTCTGCGTGTCCAAAGATTTTGAAGCGAGTAGTCTACTGAAAGACGTCCTCGCTCAAGCAGGGAGAAATCCAGCAAGCGATTCTAGCATAGAACAGCTCGCGACCCAGGTGAAAAATACTGTAACCAATGAGAAATTCTTGCTTGTCTTGGATGACTTGTGGGACCCAAGAGTATGGAGTGATTTACTCCGAGACCCCTTGCAGGATGGGGCAACTGGAAGTAGGGTGCTGGTGACCACAAGAAAGGAAAATGTTGCATTGCAAATGAAGGCTGTTGAATCTCATCAAGTACAGCCCTTGTCTGCTGAAGATGGCTGGGCGCTGCTATGCAAGAAGGTGGTTTTGAGCGGGCAGGAGAGAGAGATCGAAGATTTAAAGGACATCGGAAAGGAGATTGTTGACAAGTGTGGCCGCCTCCCTCTTGCTATTAAGACCATTGGAGGCGTGTTATCAACGAAGAGCAGGAACGAGAAAGATTGGGAGAAAGTGCTTGAAGTCCTTTCAACAATGCTTGGACCGGCCTTCCCGAAGAGTTTCAACCAGCACTATACTTGAGTTACGAAGACCTGCCATCTCATCTTAAGCAGTGCTTTTATATTGCTCCCTGTTCCCTGAGGACTACATATTCAGGCGTTGCGATCTAATTTATTACTGGATCTCTGAAGGGTTCATCCATGAAAAGGAGATCTAACATTGGAAGAGTTAGGTGAAGATTATTATGGGGAACTCGTTCAGAGGAGTTTTTTCCAACCATGGGGCAAACCATGGGGTTCCGTTCGTGATGATCTTTATTGCACGGTGCATGATCTTCTATGGTCTCTTGCTCGATTTTTAGCAGGAGACGAGAACTTTTTTGTGAAAGATGGGGTTGAAGGGGTAATGGTTCGTCTTCAGTGAAGCGACGTCGCTTATGGGTTGGTGTTACAGAAGAAAAGCGCCAAGAATTTATTGATGCATTGGAAGGGCACAACTCCTTGAGGACTCTACTGCTACAGTTGGAAAGATGGGAGGTGGAAGAGAATGCTCTCAACAATCTGATTAACAAGACACCGCGTCTGAGAGTACTGGACTTTCAACGCTCTAAGATCATAAAATTGCCAGACTCTTTGGGAAATCTCATACATCTACGTCGCCTAGATTTCACAGGGTCATATATATATGAGCTACCAGAGAGCATAGGAAACCTTGTAAATCTGCAGTTCTTGATCCTCTATCATTGTACCAATCTACGCAGCCTTCCTGAAGGCATCGGAAAGTTGCACAACCTGCGGTGTCTTGACCTTGATCAAACATATTCACTGGAGGGTATACCAATTGAAATTGCAAACTTGCATCAACTAAGCACACTGATAAATTTTAACCTCAGGGACAAAAACAGCAATGGTGGTTGGTGTACACTGGAAGAATTGAAATCTCTACAAAAGCTTAAAGTGCTCCGTATCGCGATTCCGGGAGGGCATTGAATGAGGGTGCACTGAGAGACATGTTGCAGCTTGAAGTGCTGGAGCTGACGTGCTATGGATACTATGATTGCGGAGAAGAGGAGATCAAAAGGATTGAGGAGATCTTTGAGGTGACGCTCTGTCCACCATCACGCCTAGAATCTCTTAGAATCGGTTCTTTCTTTGGACTCCGTTACCCGAGTTGGATAGCATCTAGCACTACGGACTCGCTCCGACGGTTGGAACTCTTCGGCTCTAACAAGTGCCCGCAGCTTCCACCACTAGGGAAGCTCCCCAACTTGGATTACCTCTTTATACATTGTGCAGAAGCTGTCAAAAAGATCGGGACCGAGTTTTTGGGTCAGGAACCTCACTACCGTAGCAGAGATCAAGGAGGCAGCATACAAATTTCATTCCCTAAGTTAACAACATTGATATTCAACGAAATGAACAATTGGGAGGAATGGGAATGGGAGGTGAAGGATGATGACAGACTGATAGCCTTACCAAACTTAAAGAATTGACTCTTTATCATTGTCCAGAGTTGAGGTCTCTTCCTTCTGGCCTTGTTCACCATGCCACTACCCTAACAAAGTTGGACATATTTGGCTGTTACAGTCTGAAAGAAATCAGGGGCTTTTCCTCCGTCAAAGAATTGGAAACATATAACCCCGTAATCTGGAGGGTGTTTCGGACCTTCCCAGCTTGAAAACATTGAAGTTGGAAGATCAAGAGATGCAGTCCCTACCAGAGTGGATACATGGAGGACAACCTGACTTCCCTGCACTCAACAAGCTTGAGATCGAGGCCAGTGACTTCCCTCTGCGTTCAGCACCAACTTAAATGATTATGTTGAAGTTGAGTAGACGCACACGAGGTAATGAAGCAATCACATCTTGGTGCATTCCTTAATCCTGGTTCTTTCATTCTGATATATTTAGTCTCATCTTTCTCTTGTTCGATCTCACCTTTATTATGGTGCTTCCTCTGCTTCTGCTTTGATTTGTGAAAAACCAAAATCTATTCATGGAGCCTCACCTATCTGGTTATATTTTTAACCAAAGACACTTATTTCCGGCATTGATTTTATATTTTATAACTCCCTGTTAGTTCACACCATTGATTTTGTTGCCCTCAATGCATGTGGTAGAAGTACTAATGTAATAATTAATATCCTACCTTGATGATTTATGTTTGTGTCATTACTGTGTTCATTGTTAAGAATAACCATTGTTCTTGAATGATTGTTATATATAGTTGTTAGGATTTGACGCCTCGAGATTCAGCCCACATTGAGCCCACAGCGAGGTTCGCGGTGAAAAGCGGAGTCCAACG
>KE505234.1:367420-390634 GCA_000441515.1 Elaeis oleifera | reverse complement strand
CTCGGGCGCGGCCCAGGCCCGCGCACGCGGGCCGGCCAGGCCCAGGCGCCCTGCCTGGGCCTTTACCCCGGTCCACCGTGGACCGAGAGGTCCACGGCTGGGCCTGTGGACCGCATGGGCGTTTTCCATGCGTTTCACGCGGTCCACGATACTATTTCATGGACCGGTCACGATCGAACGGCCCAGGGTATTTTCGGTGACGATCCGACGGTTCAGGAGCTTGATTTGGCTTGTTTAGGAGACCTAAACCTAATCTAATTAGGTTTAAACCCCATTTAAGCCTTTAAAAGGCCCTGTACATGGAGAACAGAGGCAGTGGTTCGGATTTTACGCTGTACGGAGCCGTACGGAATCCGAGAGAAGAGAGAGGCGGAAGCGCTGAGAGAGAAGGAGCAGGAGGCTCCTGGACAGCGGTCGTCGGGCACTTCAGGGGTTCAGGGGGGTCTTCCAAGAGAGAGAGCTTTTGTGAGAGGAACTTCAGGTGAGAGAAAAATTGGGTGTACGAGGGTTGAGGGTGAGGGTTGAGGGTGAGATCTCCTCTTGTAAATTTTTTTTCATAGTGAAGTTTGCATGCCCCGTGGAGGTGAGCCTTTTGTGGCTAATCCACGTATTTTGATTGTTTTGTTTTGTTTCTTCTTTTTCCTGCTGCATCGCGTGGTACTGAAAATATCTTGGTAAGTGGTGTCCAGACCAGACATCCACCAACAGTAGTCAAAATAAAAAAATTAATTATCGGACGGAGGAACAATCTGCAAGGCGTGCGAAGAGAGAATTTGTTATATACTTTAGATTATTCTCTTATTTGGTTTGTTTTGCAATGCTTGACGCATCTGAGCACCAGCTTTTTGCCTACTGGTGAGATAACCCTCTTCATCATCCCTTTTCCATATGGTGAAGATTTGAAAGCTTTATGAACCCAGAGATAAGAGACGAAGGAATTGAGTCATGTATTATAAATCTACTCAAGTTGTGATCGTGATGTAAACATGTTTATTGGCTACGGCTTGAATTATTAAGTAAATTTTAACTTGCTGTAGATATATCAGACATTAAAATATCCACCTAGATCTAGTTACTCTAGTGTTAATTAGCAACATTTTGGGCATATATATTAATATTACTATGAAGGAGTAGCTGCTGAGGGATTTTCTCCTTCCAAGCTAGCAAATCACCTCACTTGACTGCATTTTGGGTAAGATATCAAGTGGTGGTCTAAACTTTATCATGACATTCAGTATGTAATATGTTGCTTTTTGTGAGTATCATATGAGAGGTGCTCACTATATTTGGGATTTATTTGTTCCATCTATTGTAATCATAGTGCATTTTAATGTTCGAGAACTATATTGATAACAACAGAATTTTGACATTAGATGGTTTTGCCAAAAAGTAGCCAATTTATAGAAACATGCGAGCTGTCAAAAAATAGTGAAATGGTTCTCAAAGACACTTTGGTACATACATTACGATGGCAAACTGCTTACGAAGTATAATGAGGCTATGGAAATGGAGCAGATGCCTAAAATTTTGTTGAATGAAAAATGTGCTATGAGTATTGACTTGGAAGAGAAATTTGGCTGCAAATACAGAAATAAAAAGTACACTTCAGAGATGCTAGGTTTTGTGTCCTTTTTTTCCCCAGTTTAAGTATGGAAGATTATGGAAGAAATTATGTTGACATGGAGAGTAATGTATATCTTAAGGAAGGTTGAATGTGGGCGGAAATAAAAGCATACACACACCAACTCCTTGGAACAAAAGAGTATTCAAACTACAACTATCACCATAGAATTTCTAGTACCGACCTTCTTTGAAGATATTTAGAGTTCAAATATAGATTACATGTGGAAATGAATTTCAGAAATAATTATGTTTTGTACTTAAAGTGTTAGTTCTTAAGGTTATCTCTCACTTAGTCAAATGGTTAAAAGACGCCGTAGAACTAAAGGTCCATAATTTTGAGTGACTTTCCAATCCAGAATCTCTATTGTGCAGAGAGGAGGACATAAAAGGAATTTTTTTAAAAAATTCGGTAAACAAAATGAATTTTAAAAGCCTAAAAAATGTTATAGCCATTTGTATAAATTTTTTGGTGACTTTTTTGTATAATCCTTGCACATATTTGTTGTTGTTAGATTAGTGAGATGTTCTGCTTTTACATCATATGTTGCGAAATCTTTGCTGTTTTAGTATCAGTAGTCCACATGGGAATAGGGGTAATCTTGTCAAGGTTCTTTAGACATCACATAGTTGATACTTTAGGCCGGGTTCCTTGATGGAATCCTTTCTTGTTGTAATTTGACAACATTTGGTAGAAACTTGCACTTTAAAAGTATATTTCCTTGTGATATGCTTTTGTTGATGGAGCAAACCATTTCCAACTAGAGCATTTTATGTTTGTGTTTCTGCATTCTAATCAACAATTTTGGAATTACAATGTGATTTCCTTGGAAAGAGGAATCCTATGATGACGCGGCATTTTTAGATCTCTGCATAAGTTTGTAAATCTAAGAATTCAGATTCTTAAAGTTTGTAAGTTCAAAAAGAAACATTCTGGTGTGAACACTGTTGAGGATGTCTAAATATGACACCACCACCACAGGACCTTCTCGATACCACTCACGCTACAGTCGATTACATATACATACCGCAAGAGAAAGAAAGAAGAGAAAAATATAAGACAAAAGAAACAATCAAGTACGTGGATCAGCTAAAATGCTTACCTCCATGGGATATGCAAAGTTTCACTATAAAAAGAACAAGTACAAAAGAAGATCCTCACACTCTCAACTCTTATACACAATCTCTTTCAACTAGAAGCTATCCTTACAAAACTCTCACTGAATCCAAGAGACCCTCTGAACCCCTGAAACAACCGCTGTTTGATAGTCTACCTGAGATACCCCTTACCTCTGCTCTCTGCCAGCGCTTCTACACGGTCTGCTGGCTGCTGCTACTCAGGTCTCTGCCAATTGCGTCTCAGGCTGCTCTTGGCCAACCACACAGACCCTCTACCGTCTACTCTGTTTATAGGCCCAAATCCCACATCCAAAACACATACCAGGCTCTTCACAGGAGTCCGTTTGTGTCCAAGATCAAGTCCAAAACCTACCAGAGCCCTTAGATCATGATCAGCAATGCTCCAAGCCATCGGATCGCGCATCAGTCCAGCAAGATCTTGTGAACTACAAGAAACGGTGCAGAAACCACCTGCTGGTCCATGTGGACCACGTGAAGCGAAGGGGGAAACGACCTCGGTCCACATGCGCACATGGACCGCATGAGAAGGCTAGCCTGCACACACTCATCCATGCATTCGCCCACGCTAGGCCGCGTGCATCTGCACGCACTGGGCCTAGGCTCCACCCAACTGGGCTGCGGGCCTGCTCCACCACCGGCTTATGGGCCCCTCCGGTGGCCCATGGGCCTTACCACTTACTCCCAGCCTTCTCTCGCGCATATTTCTTCCGTCTGGACTCTGTTTGAACTGCTCTTAGGCTCGTTGGACTCCGTTCATCATTCTGGTTCTCGTTCTCAACTTATTGTGAACTGAATCTCGAGATATTTTATTAATAATCTCCACCTTAATTCGATATTCAGCCTCTATAATAATTCTGAGAGCTCATCTCTCGCCCCATATCTTGGGGCAAATACCTACTATTCATGGATGGACAAACATGAGAGTTGAGCCAAACCGCTCAATCCCATCTCTGTCACGTGCTATGTCCTTTCTGACCTAAGATCTATTCGAAAAAGTTTCTTACGAAATAAAACTTCATCTTGCGATGTCGCCTGCCATCCTTTCGAATCTCCTATCTCGTGCCTGATCCACCTACTCTTAGAGCTCCACCTCACATTGGGCTCTCTGCCAAGAGATAGTATCCTTCATCACGATCTTATTGCCATGCAAAATCTTTTAGATTCCTCCATCAGCTCTCCACCTGTAGCCGCTTGAATCCAATCTACTCAAAAAATTAGATTTCTCTTGAAGCTGGGTATGTATCGGACGTCATCCAACTTTCTCATTGCTCCATCATGTGTCTCCACATTGATTGTTCTGATGTCTTTGATCATATAGCTCGATCCATCCGACAGATGAACAGTGCCCTCACTGCTCTCTAGGGACTTAAATAGCTCCTCTCTACAACAAACATGATGAAAACAAGCAGAGTCTAAGATCTACTGCTAGGAAGAAGTAGATACCTCATCTAAGATCATAAGCATATTAGCGATCTCAATGTCACTACTAGCCGCCGCCATAGTAACCATCATCCGATTTTAGAGTTGAGGGCAATCTCTAACATGATGCTCCAACTCGTCACACCGATAGCATTTGATCTTGCTGTAGTCCCTCGTCCTGGATCTGGACCACCCACGTCGCGATCCCCTGTCACTTCATCTTCTACAGCCACATCCTCCAGTTATCACCAGAGCTGAATCACCATCTGAACTCGAAGCCCGATTCTCCTGTCTGAGAATCTCATTCTGGAGAAGTGCACAAGTCATCTCTTCCATCTTGATGGTACTCTTTTCTATTAGAAGAGCAGTCACTAAGGACTCGAAAGAGGAAGAAAGTGATGATAGCAAGACCAACATCCTGGTTTTCTCCTCTACTTTCTCACCAACACTGAGGAGGTCAATGAGGATCTTCTGAAAGTTACTTAGATACTCCTGTATGCTCTGTCTCTCGGTTATCTGCAGCTAGTAAAACTACCTCCAGAGAAAAAGAGTGTTGGTGAGAGACTTTGTCATGTATAACTTTTCGAGCTTCGACCACATCGTCTTTGGAGAAGTCTCATCAAGCACATGAATCACCACATCATCCGTTAAGTATAAGCAAATCATGCTCACCGCCTGCATTTGGAGCCGCTTCCAAATCGTCACCTCTATGGTAGTCAGCATCTCCTTACACAAGAGAGTGTCGATCAACCCTGCTGGATGAGCATGTCCTTCACCCTCGACTGTCAGAGAGAGAAATTGCTCTTCCCATCAAACCGACTGATCTTTACCTTGATTGAACTTATCTTCTCCATCTTCTTCAATCTCGATCAACACTGTCACGATCTGGACAACCTCGTGCACTGATATCGTCTGAGCTCTAATACCAGTTGTTGGGGATATCTGGCTAGGACACCACCACCATAGGACCTTCTCAATACCACTCGCGTTGCAGTCGATCACGTGTAGATATCACAAGAGAAAAAAAGAAGAGAAAAATATAAGACAAAAGAAATAATCCAGTACGTAGATCAGTTTAAAGACTTACCTTCATGGGGCATGCAAAACTTCACTATGAAAAAGAATAAGTACAAGAGATAATCCTCACACTCTCAACCCTTATACACAATCTCTATCCACTAGAAGCTATCCTTACAAAGCTCTCACTAGAACCCAGGAGACCCTCTGAACCCCTGAAATGATCGTTGTCTGACAGTCTGCCCGAGATACCCCTTGTACCTCTGCTCTCTGCCAGTGCTTCTCCATGGTCTGCTACCTACTGCTACTCAAGTCTCTACCAACTACGTCTCAAGCTGCTTTCAACCAACCACACAGGACTTTGTCATTTGCTCTATTTATAGGTGGAAATCCCACATCCAAAACACATACCAGGCTCTTCACAGGAGTCCAAAATGGACTCTGTGTCCAAGATCAAGTCCAAAACCTACCAGAGCTCTCAGATCATGATCGGCAACACTTCAAGCTGTCGGATCGTGCATCGGTTCACCAAAGATCTCGTGAACCATGAGAAACGGCGCGAAACCACCTGCTGGTCTATGTGGACTGAGTGAAGCGAAGGGGGAAATGGCCTCGGTCCACACGCATGCATGGACCGCATAAGAAGGCAGGCCCGCACGCACTCGCCCGTGCGTTCACCCACGCTGGGCTGCGCCTGTGTGCGCCCATGCTGCATCGCGCCTGCACAGTCGGCCCGCACGCATCCACATGCGCTGGGCCTGGGCTCCACCTAGTTGGGCTGCAGGCCTGCTCCGACGGCCCATGGGCCGTACCACCTGCTCCCAGCCTTCTCTCGTGCATATCTCTTCCGTCTGGACTCCATTTGGGTTGCTCTTGAGCTTGTTGGACTCCGTTCATCGTCCTGGATCTCGTTCTAGGCTTATTGTGGATCAAATCTTGAGGTATTTTCTCAACAAATATATATTGCAAAGAGATAAGGACTGGTGTCATTGGCCACCAATTAAAACCATCCATCTGTTCATATGCTTCAAGTGCTACCAATTGAATTTGTTGGAGGGCCACTAAATTATGGTGACCTATTTTGTGCTGGTGTATCAAGTTCTCACTATTTCGAACAAGGATTTAGTTTGAATTTGAATAGAGTATTAAATTATTCTTTTTAGAAGGAAATCAGAGAGGAATTTAACACATCATCTTGTTGTCTCAGACTCATCAATATTTTGCTAAATGTACTATTAAACTATTCTTTTAGAAGGAAATCAAAGAAAGGAGTTTAACACATCATCTTTTTGTCCATGACTAATCAATATTTTGCTGAAGGATTAAGCATACAGCACAATGCATGTTTGTGGAGAAGGGAATCTACATGTGAGGACATTGAGGATTATGCCTCTTGGAAGACACAAGTCGTTTGACTTCCCAAGCTTGGGTATGACATGAGGATGAAACAATGTGGATGCAATGTTCTGGGAAATGACTTTTGATGTCTTATTTAATTTCTTCAGTTAGGTGAGGACACAAACTAGTGTAGATTCCTATTATTGGATGGGGAGGGAAGGACAACAATATTTGCTATGTGCTCAAAAGCATATTAGTGAGACATGTTCGAGACTAATTGTTTGTATTACATGCAAATGATTCAATACCTCACATAATTTCTTCTGGTGGTTAGAGTACATGCTTTGTTAAATTGTTTGGCATGATTTTAATGAATTTATGGAAAATGGAATACACCTTGGTACCATAGATGATGTGACCTCCATATGATTTGTACAGTACATTGGATAACTTTTTTCCTGGTGATTCTTTCAAAACTATGGAAAGGAAAACTGAAAATTTTTTGATGCATAAATCTGTGTGATATATCATTTCATGAATGGCATCATCATTACTCTGATGTTTTGATCCTCCAATAGGTGCACACAGGTCTAAATCAATCTTCTTAGGTGACTGGTGCATGCAAAGTAATACACTATCACAGCTTGAGGGTGAATAAGCTACATTCTGTTCCTTCATATTTATGCTGAACAAAATTCCAATGCCTTTATGCAACTAGTGTTCCTTTAAGTTGGGAGGAGTCTAGAAATCAAGAAAACATTTATTTCACTAGTAGAGCTACTACCTATTTCGATTAAATCAGAAGGTACTAGCTTACTAAGCTAATGAATTCTGTAGTTATACCAAGTGACCTGGGATTAGATCCCACCTTCACCAAGGTTTGGGAGATAGGGGTATTTGAGGAAGGGATACCCTCATTGTATAGCTCATTGCCTATCGACCTATTCTACCAAGCATAAGAAAGAAAAAGTTGCTAAGTAGTATTTTCGGGGATACATCGTAGTTTGTCCAAATATTGTTTTCTTGATTAATGGGTATGACCAGATGTAGAACCTTGCCAACCGCATCAATGATATTTGATCTCTCTTTTTTGAGGTTTTTTGCTTTCCACATATTCCCTCTCTAGGAGAGGGTTTGTCAAGTAAAGCAGCTTTTTCCATTGATCAAAGCTAGTTGATGCTACTAGTTAGGAGTTTCGAACAAACTGAGCAACTTGAGCTCGGCTTGGGCTTGGCTTAAGAATAGCTTGAGTCAAGCTTAGTTTGAAGCTAAACAAACCAAATTTGAACAGCAAATAGGCTCAAAATTAATTGATAAGGTTGGAATGCTTGGCTAACTAATAGCTTGTGGTTTTCCTTTGATCAAAGCTAGATGATGCTATAGATAGACTGGGTCTTCCATTAGCAACTCACTAATAGTTCATTTGTGATTGGTTCAGCTAGGAAACGTGCCAAGCACTCATATTTTATAGAGCTTGGCTCATAAACGAGTCCAACCTGAACACCTCTCTGTGCAAAAGCAGAAAGCTTGGCTCAAACGCTTATCTCAAAGCGTAGGCGAGCTGAGCATAGGAAAGCCAAGCTTAAGCAGATTACATGAAGCTTGGCTAAAGCTGGAGCCAAGTTCAAGCAGCTATTTGATATGCAGAACCGAGCACAAGCAGCCTTATGCTCGGCCCGGCTTAGCTTGTTTGCACCCCTAATTTCGAAATTGTTACTGAGATTTATAATTGTCCTTCTCCTCTATCCCTTGTTCCTAAATCTGTATCTTATTGTTTACTGTAAACTAGATCAAGGATATGCAGCAAATCTGCTATATGGAATAGGTAAATTTTTGAAAAGCTATATATATGCTCATGATATCATGCATATTTTTCTCTTGCTTTTCTGAAGTACTTCACATGTGTTGATAATAGTGATAATTTTTTTGACTGAATGTTGTTACCATTCTTTATTTCTTTTGTAGATGGATTTTATGCAACAAGTTTGATGATTCTGGTGGAAGATATTGATGCTCTAACTTGATGATAGGTCTTCATGTATCATCAGGGACTATCTTTTGTCTGTTGACATGTACTTAATGGTTTTTTTCACCTAAATACTGCTTTTATAAGACCAAATAAATTGTAATTGTGTATGTTGGCTAGGGACTTATGCAATGATACTATGAATATAATTGTTTTTTTTTATATTCTAATTATTTGATGGTTCTATGTTTGGCAATATGTGAAGGGGAATGCTAGCACATGCATAGGAAAATAAGTAAAGGTTAAACTATTACTTGTTGGAAGTATATTAATATGTTGAAGCAAAAATCAGAATGCTTAATTAGCTTTTCCAGTTGCTAGGAGCTGAACTTGGATACATTACATTGTTGGATGTTGGACCCTTAGGAATATAATAGCACATCACGGAGAATATTTGGCCTTTTGGAATCAGTACTTTTGACTTTTTGGGTAAACCAGTGTGGGTTTGGCATCTCGAATTCGATTTTGGCTAGTTGATGGAAGCCCAAGAGTCAAGGATTGGTGGAAAAATCACAAGATTCAGCTCAATTGGATTGGAACCGGAGGTGAACCAGCCAATTTGGAGCTAAACCAACCAAATTGGATATGAACCAATGAAGAACCATAGTAAACCGGGCTAAACCAGGCTGAACCAGCTTGAGTCAGTGCTGAACCGATCATTGGACCGATTATGGTGCCCCTAAATCGACCGCTGGACCGACGATATTGAAGGAGCCTTCTGGACCGTCCGATTGGCATGATCGGATGACTAGTGATGGGGAGTGCTAAGACAGCTGGTGGAGATGCAGATCTGTACATGGGCCAACGAAAAAAGCGGCAATCAATGGTGATTTGTGCATCAGAGCAGCGATCAGATGGCTGAGAGTTGTTTCGGTTTAAATTGAGTGTAACTTGGTGGTTTCTTATCTATTTTAGGTGTTCTTGGACTCTATAAAAAATTTGCGACGAGCTCCATGACTAGAAGATAGAGTTTGTGGCAACTGAAGTATCTCTTTGAGGGTTTTGAGAATTTTTGTGAGGGATGTGTGCTTTTATTGAAAGACTGATGTATAAGAGTTGAGAATGTGTGATCTCCTCTTATTTTGTGGATTTCTCTTACAGTATAGTTGCATGCCCTGTGAAGATAAGTCTTGAGCTGATTCATGTTATTTGATTGTCTTTTATGTATCTCTCTTTATCCTTCCTCTTGTGGTATCGACATCGTTATCAGCATTGTGATCTTAGACGGAGATTCATATTCCACACTTGTGTAGGATTCTCTTGACAAGTGATATCAGAGCATGAGGTTATATGAGTTGTAGCGGTGTTGATAGAGGTTGAAGAAGATGGAGGAGACATACTCAATTAAAGTAGAGATCAATCGGTTTGATAGAAAAGCAATTTCTCCCTATAGCAAGCGAGAGTAAAGGATGTGCTCATCCAACAAGGTTGATTGATACTCTCTTATGTGAGGAGAAACCGACTATCATGGAGGAGAAAGACTAAAAATAGCTCTAAATGCAGACGGTGAGCACCACTATTATAAAAAGGGGTTATGGCAGTGCTTATACGACAGCGGTTTCTAAAATCGCTGCCATAGAACCTATGGCTGTGGTTATTCATAACCGCTATGGTAGGCATAACCTACGGTAAAGGTTATGGATAACCACTGCCTTAGGTCAGACCTATGGCAGCGGTTACTGTAACCGCTATCGTAGGTTATACCTACCATAACTTTTGATCCAGAGATCGGATTTCGATAATTTTTTTTTTGATTTCATATAACTTTCGAGATCTACATGGCTGCGATGATGATTTACAAAAAAATATCGTTTACCCTTCAAATTGGAGTTTTAAAGAAATTTAGTCGATACATACAGACAATTTTGGATGATTACGTGAACCTGTAATAGTGAAATCAAATTTCAAGCACATCTTCACCATTCATTATCTAAATAATTATCATTATACTATTCTTACAAAAGATCGTCTCGATCTAATAGCCCTAATTTTATCGACCATTAAAATTAATTTCAACGGTCACGAATGACCGTACGATAATCTAATAGATAAAGACTACCGATGGATCTAAAAATTTATGATGATGATCTCGATGATATTTAAAGCATACTATCAATATTTATTTAATTGGATATTATTATCATGATCAATTTAGCATGGGATAATTTTGATCGTTAATAAAAAAAATGAGTGATCACAAGGCCAATCGACGTCCGATTGAGATGATTTTTTGAATAAATGATCTTTGTTAGTACTTTAATCATTTATATAGAGGTGATCATAAAATTCAAATCGTGCATATATATGAAATCTACTCAAGTACATCTTACAAAAACACAAGCATAATTACTTAAGGAATTTAAGAATGAGTAGCAAGCGACATATAGTTTTAGATTATTCATATACATACGGTTTGAATTTTACGATCATCACCATATAAATGATCAAAATAGTAATAAATATCATTTATCTAAAAAATTATATTATAATCGAACATCTTTTGGCCTTTTCATCACTCATTTTTTTATTTAACGACCTAAATCATCCCATGCTAAATTGACCATGATAATGATGTCCGATTAAAGTAAATTTTGATAGTCTAATATAAATATTATTGAGATATGTTCGACGTATGTTCTAAAAGTCAATCTTGGCTGATGCATATTATATTTCTAGGACATGATTTTATACTTAACAGATAATTATATTACCATTTATATTTTATATGTCCATGAATCGTCCAAAGGATTAACAAGATGATGACACATATTCTCAAAGAGTTGAGAATTTGAGGCATGTATCATTGATGGTTAATTTTGAATTGCTCCTGATCATAAGATCATCACAGAAATGGTGATTGATCCAAACAGACCAGTACACGGATTGCTTCTTTCGGACAGATGAGTCTTAAGTCTGTGGTGTAGGAACACTGGAGCGAGAGTGTAGATGGTTGTTAGAGAATAACTAGCACTGAGCGTGATCAATACGAGAAGTCATATGGATGTCTGCTCACTCACTAGTGACTTTCTAGATGCTGCAGTTGTGTGACTGATCCTTTCACCTGCAGTGCCACAGCTACTCGCGGTGAGACTGCTGAAGTTTGACTGAACGTAAATATTGACTCAATAAGTCTTTGTAGTGGATGTTAGCAATAGTTGGTCCACTGTAGGAGTAGGGTATGCATCTAAATAAAATCTATTGACCGTAGCAGAGAAGAGTAGTCCTATAAGATTTGAGAAGCTGAGTCCTTAAGTCTATCACCATAACAGTGTGATTGATGAAAAAAAAATTTATAAAAATCAAAAATGAACTCGAGCTAATTAAATCTATCGTATGATCGATGTTGAAGTTTGACGATTTATCTATAATCTGTCATCTGATTGAAACTCATGATAGAGGGACTATATCATACGTTAACTATACCTAAAGGTTCATTATCTTTATTCTACTAGATTGCCACTACATACTGCTAGGTATCACTGGTGGATTATGAGACTCACGAGTATCATCTTGATGATCGATGATCTTTGATGGATAGAGTTGGAATGGTTCTAACCTATTGAAAAGAGTTTCAATAATATTGTGATAGGGATCACAATATATCTCACTACCAGTCAGAACAGAATCTATGGGGTCACACACAAAGAGGCTTTTAACTGATCAGATGGTTGAATTACAATTATAAATCATGATAGGATTTAATGATCAATATGATTGTTGGTTAATCTAATACAAAAATTGAAATTAACCCACCAAAGAGTTAGTGAGTTATAGAAGGATTAATTAATAATTGAATTACTAATTGACTCAATTTGATTAAAAAATGAGGCTTGAATCAAGTCTAATTGAATGAGATTCAATTTGGCTTATCTAAGGTTTGATTTGATCAAACCTAATTGGGTTATGAGATAATCCAATTGCATGAGAGAAAAATTTCTAATTTGATTAAGGTTTGGATTCCATCTAATTTCTAACTAGATGAGGATTTAATCAAGAGGTTTTGGATTTCTATTTGGACTAAAAATCCTCCTTTAATTGGGTGCAACTAAATCTTAATTAATTAAAATTAGTTAGGGTTTAAATCTGCCACCTAAAGAGATCCCAATTTGATTGGGACTCTCCTCTCCTTGTGCCCAACAAAACCTCTCCCAAGCTCTTATCCATGCATCCATTCTCCCTTTATTTTTTGCATGTAAGAACTCATGCAAATCCCTTTTCTCCGTGGGATATATTGGCGCAAAAGCAAAAGGAGGTAGGCGGCATGGTTCAAAAGTCCAAGGATATGTGGACTTTTATCTTAAAACCCTAACTATCCAATTTAAATAGGGGATAAGAGAGGGGTAGCAGCTAAGAACCTGATATGATCAGATTTTAGTGACCAAACCAAGGGAGTTGTGCGTGAGAAAATTTGGAGAAGAGAGGGCACGGCATCAAGGGGTTGGTGTGAGGCTTATTGGTCCTTATCCTTTCTTTCTTACAAACAACCAAAGGTTAGTTGTTAGAGTCTTCTCTCTCCCTCTTTTTGTCCAAGAGTTGGATATGAATTTTTCTCTCCCCTTTGTCCAAGAGTTAGATATATTTTTCTAGATCTCTAGCATAGAGATCTTGTGCATGGGTTTAGGAAGAAAAGAATCTAGAAAGCGTTCTTCTCATGATCTCTAACATAGAGATCTCGATCTTTCTAGTTTCTTCTTCCTCTCTAAGATGGTTTTGAGAGAAAAGAAGAATTATTTCAATCATTAAGATACGATCTCTACAAGAGAGCTAACACTCCGATGAGATCAAGAAGCTTCTAATCAGATTGAGACTTCATGTGGATATCCGTAAAGATCGGACGCTTGTGCGGCTTCAAAGAATTTTTAAAGATATCCACGATTATCGATTCGTAGTGTAGATCGACCTGCACCAAGGTATGAAGATATGATCTTCTCTATTTATTCTTTTCTATTTATTTTTGTATCTGAATCTTATCTCACATATGTTAATCTTGTTATATGATTTTAAGATTTGATTTATGTATGCTTAGATTAATTAATTTAATTTAAATTTTAATTTTCACTGCATACTTAGTTTTGAAAAATTTTGCATACATAAAATTATGAAATTTCAATAGTTGTATCAGAGCTACATCATATGCATGAGATTAGAATTTAGATCCAAAATATATAGAGAAATTTTTTAAAACTGATAGTTCTTGATATCGTTCTGGCATAAGGTTGTCCTGGCATAACTTGTTATGCTGTATGGTTGTCCTAGAATAATATTAAAATTTTGATTAAATAAATTTTAGATCTAATTTTTTTCATATATATGATATGCATTTTATTGTTTAAATCTAAAATAATTTTAATATCTATTTTGATTTGTATATATGATATATGAAAGTATGTTTAGGTCTGAAATTAGTTTCTATGATCTGAATTTTATTCATGTATGTGATATATGATTGTATGTATGATCTGAAAATTATTTCGAGATCAAAACTTATTTTTCATATAAAGAATTTAGATTTAAGATCCAAAATTTATATTTATGTATAAGAGATTGGTCATGGGTAAATCAAATTAGGTCATGTAATTAGATTATACTTAGAATTTCTGATTTGATCTTAATGGGCCAAAATCGATTTAGCAGTTGATCAAACCGAGTCAAGTGTTGATTAAGGTTAGGTCAATAGAGCTTAAAATTATACAATCATTATTGATCGAATCGATTGACATCCATATATAGAATCGATTAATCTAAAGATCTAATTTGGCTCTGTGGCTCAAGCTTGATTCACCTAAGCTAACCTATTTGGATCAATTGACCAATTGATGTCTAAGATAAGTAATTGAGAGGTGATTATTTAATTAATTCCGTTTACTGATCTAGCCAATTTATTGATGCCTAAGGAAAGCAACGGAGGGAACCTGTTACAACCAGAATCCGGTACCACATGGTGCAACAGGAAGAAAGAAGCAATAAAATAAGAAACACAATATAAATACATGGATCAGCCTCAAGTCTACCTCCACAGGGCGTGCAAGCTTCATTATGAGAGAATAAAATAAAATCAATACAAGAGAAACTCACCACTCAACCTTTGTACAAGAGTCTTTCAAGAAAAAAATCCCAAAATCCTCACAAAAACTCTTTGAAATCTCTGTTGAAGTCTTTCTATACCTCCAAGATATTATCAGCTCTCCAACGCAACTGACAGCTCATCAATCGAAGTTTTATAGACTTCAAAAACTCTAAAATACTGTTACACTAAGAATAAAGTCCCAATCAAACCTAAATCATCCGTGGCCGTTTGATCGTGACCGGCTCGCACAAGAGTCGTTCGATCATGCAAAATAGGGCCACCGATCACCTGATCAAGTCTGGATTCATCCTCAATCATTCGATCATGATCGGCTACGATCTGGGCCGTCGGATCGCATAAAAAATATCCTGAACCGCGTGTGAACTGCTTGTTCGGTCCACGTCGGTCCTATGGACTGCCGGTGCCCCGCGGTCCATAGTGGACTATGCGAACGCTGGGCTTCGATGCCCGCATGCTGGGCCGTGTGCGCCTACACATGCACGCATCTCCGTCGAGCCCGATGGTGCCACTGTCGGCCTCCACCGGCCCGCTGCCGGCTGCCGCTGTCTAGTGCACCATGCCGTCCTTCTTTCGTACGTATCTTCTTCGTTTGGACTCTGTTTGGGCTATTCTTCTACTCGTTGAACTTCGTTCATCGTCCTGGACCTCGCTGTGGGCTCAATATGGATCGAATCTCGAGATATATTTTCTAACAATCTCCACCTTGACTCGATATTCGACCTCCACCTATCTCTAAGAGCCTATGTCCGTCTCACCATCTCACCCTGGGGAATGCCTGCTATCTCATGGATGGACAAACATGAAAGTTGAGCCAGGCCACTCTATCCCACCTCCATCATGGGCTGTGTCCACTCTGACCAAAGATCTGCTCAGGGTATCATCCTGCGGCAATTAGAATCTCACCTTGCGATGTCGTCTCTTGTCCTCCCGAGTCTCCCATCTAGTGCCCGATCCACCTCTACCTGGAGCTCCACCTCGCTCTGGGCTTCTCCTGGCTCCTAAAACTCCATCTTGCATTAGACTCCCCGTCAGATAGTAATATCCTCTCGTCCTCTTCTACTCCTCTAGAATAATCCTATCGCCGCGCAGGACCTTCAGGATTCCTCCACCAGCTACTATCCTGTAGCCTCTTGAATCTAGTCTGCTTGAATCTAGTCTGCTTAGTGAGATAAGATTCCATCTGAAATCAGATATGTATCGGATCTTCCCAAATCTTCTCACTGCACCATCATCTGTCCTCCAGCTGATCGTTCTGATGCTTCTGATCGTACAGCTCGATCCAACCGACAGATAAACAGTGCCCTCACTACTCTCTAGGGAGTCAAACTGCTCTTTTCTATAATATATATGATAGGTGCATGCAAAATCTAAGATCCACTGCTGAAAAAAAGTAGATATCTCATCAGATATCTCTAGGACATCATCCTCTGACTCGCTATTGGCCGTCGCTGCAATAGCCCTCGTCTGATCCCTGAGTTGAGGGCAATTTTTGACTAGATGCCCCAACTCGTCACATCGATAATATCTAGTCTTGCTCAAGTTTCTCATCCTGGACTTGGACCACCCTCGTCGCGCTCTCCTGTCGCTCCGTCTGTCGTCTCCTGCTCCTCCAAAAATCACCAAAGCTGAGCTGCCGCCACCTGAGCTCGAAATTAGGTTCTCCCTCCCGAGAATCTCATTCTGAAGAATCACCACGGTGATCTCATCCATCTTGATGGTGCTCTTTTCCACTAGAAGAGTGTCATCAAGGACTCATCGAAGGAGGGAGCGATGCTAGCAAGACCAGTGCCCTGGTCTTCTCCTCAACTTTCTTGCTAACGCTGAGGAGGTCGGTGAGGATCTTCTGAAAGTGGCTAAGATGCTCTTGCACGCTCTGTCCCTCAGTCATCCGCAGCTGGTAGAACTGCCATCAGAGAAAAAGGGTGTTGGTGAGAGACTTTGCCATGTACAACTTCTTAAGCTTCGACCACAGCATCATCGGAGAAGTCTCGTCAAACACATAGATCACCACCTCATCTGCTAAATACAAGCGGATCGTACTCACTGCCTGCATCTGGAGTCGTCTCCAATCCTACATCTCCATGGTAGTTGGCTTCTCCTTGCATAAGAGAGCATAGATCAACTCTTGCTGGATGAGCACATCCTTCACCCTTGCCTGCCACAAGGAAAATTATTCTTTCCATCAAATCTGTTAATCTCCATTTTGATTGTGCTTGTCTTCTCCATCTTCTATCTCGATCACCACCGCTGCAACCTATGCTCTGGCACCATCTCGCTCTGATACTAATTATTGCGATCAGAATCTATGGATCAGCCTCAAGCCTACTTCCACAGGGCGTGCTAGCTTCACTATGAGAAAATAAACAAATCGATACAAGAGGAACTCACCACTCAACCCTTGTATAAGAGTCTCTCAAGAAAAAAATTCTAAAATCCTGACAAAAGCTCTTTGAAATTTCTATTGAAGCCTTTCTGCACCTCTAAGATGTCACCAGCTCTCCATCGCAACTGACGGCTCGTCAATCAAAATTTTACAGACTCCAAAAACTTCAAAACACTGTTATATTAGGAAACAGAGTCTCAATCAAATCTAGAATCATCCGTGGCCATCCGATCATGACCAGCTCACACCAGAGCCGTCCGATCGTGCAAAATAGGACCACCAATCACCTGATCAAGCTCGAATTCATCCTCAACCATTCGATCACGATCGGCTGCAATCTGGACCGTCGGATCGTGCAAAAAAATCCTGAACTGCATGTGGACCTCGTGTTCGGTCCACGCCAGTCCCATGGATCGCCAGCACCCTGCGGTCCACGGTGGATCGCACGAGCGCTGGGCCTGGGCGCCTGCGTGCGCTGGATCGGCCCGCACGCGCACATATCCGCTAGGCCCGATGGCGCCACCGCCAACCTCCACCGGCCCGTCGTCGGCCGCCGTCGCCTCGTACATCATGTCGCCCTTCTTTCATGCATATCTTCTCCGTTTGGATTCTATTTGGGCTGTTCTTTGGCTCGTTGGACTTCGTTCATCATTTTGGACCTTGCTGTGGACTCAATATGGATCAAATTTAAGGTATATTTTTTAACATATCCCTATCGATCTTCACTTATCTGACCAATTTGGAAGATTGAGTCTCAAATATGGTTGCTTGGCAGTTTGGTTTAGCCCATGCCAATTAGATCGATCATGTGATGACTGATTAGATGAGACCTAAATCCAAACCTTCCACCATTGTAGATGTGCGGGCATGCTACCGACGTTGATTGTTCACGGTTACAGTGGTTTAATTGCATCGGAAACACACAATCACTTTGTTAGCAAAGAGTTGCTTTAGGGTAAAGATGGACTTGAACCCAATAACTATTAGCTGAGAGATCCAATAACGGCTTTGCACCTACTTGTGAATAGTGGGTCGAGCTTAACTAAGGAGTGTGGTCAATAACTATTAGATAAGCCTACATGACTTAGAGATCAAGTCGCTGTAATATGCTTAGAGAAGCATCTGGACAAAGAGTTATCCACACAACGGTGTATGTATTTTCAATAACTATTATGTGAGGTGCACGACATCGGTGGGACTGCAGCACCCATTAGAAATTTAGTTATCACGTTAGGGCTTTCATTTCGCCATCCGATGAGTGTGAGAGATCTGAGAAAATAGTAGAGCCTGTTTGCATCTAAAAGTTTCTAGAGTAAATTATAAAATAAGTATAAATATCTAACTAGAATTTTTACTCTCTACTGTTTATTGTGTCAGCTTCTAACCCTCTAGCTCGAATCCTAGATATCAACCATTTAACCAAATCAATTACATAGACTGGCTTAAAAAAATCTAAGAATCATTCTTAGTTTTAGAAAATTAAGCTATGTTCTCTACCAGATTATTCTAATATTATCAGCCTATCCAACCCAAAGTCAAGGAGCTATACTTAATAAGTGGATGGATAATGTCAATAAAAGTAGGTGTTATATGTTGGGGTCCATGTCAAATAAACTCTAACATATGCATGAGCACATATACACAGCCAACGACATGCTGATTCATCTACAAGTGTTGTGATATGATCAGAGTCGCATAGCACATGAGATGCGTGATGGGCAGTCAGTCGATGATCACTATTTGATAATGATCAAGGACATTAAGAAGCTTAAAAAGCTCAACATGACTATGTACAAGAATTACTTATAGATTTGATCCTGCGATCCCTTTTAGTTTTGTGAATAGTTTATGGAAAACTACCATATGAGTGACCATGATGACACCTTATCTGAATTGATCAATATATTGGTAACTAAAGGACCTTGAAAGGTTCAGAGGTACATACCTAGAAACTTAAAGAAATAATGATACGTCTTGAGAAGGCATGTCGAAATTACTCAATACTGTCCTTACGATTTTCTCTTCTCCCAGTTGAATGTTAGACTCTAGTGCTTTTTATGTACTTCATTGTAGGGTCTATGGAAAAGTAGAGGGCTAAGGGAAGGTGAAGTAACCCTTAAAGTCGGCAATAGGATAAGAGTTGCTACTGTGGCCGTGGGCACCTATCCTTTATGACTACCGTTTGGATTTAGTTCTTAGAGACAGTCTCTATCATTCGTATAGTGATGCATCTATGAACTTACTTAAGCGAGCAGTGAATACCATTGGATCTGAGTGATCCAGAGTTGAGATAAACTTGAAGTATATATGGCACCTTATGCTAAGTTATATAGGAGAAGAAATGATTAACAGACAGGAGAAACATGGGCTTTTGGATTCATTGACTGCTGAGTCATATTTAGTCTGTGTATCATCTTTTTGAGAAAAAATGATCAAACTACTCTTATGGGATAAGGAAAAAAGACCACTGAGATACTTATCCTGATACATATTTGGATGTGTGCGGCCTATTTAATGTGCCAATCAAGGAAGATTATCTCTACTTCATTATCTTTATCGATGATTAGTCATGGTATGGATATGTATATGAGATACAAATTTGAAATTTTGAAAAATTCAAAGAATTCAGATGTGAGGTAGAAAAACAAACCAAAATTTTCTAAAAGTACTTCGATCAGATCGAAGATGCAATACCAAAGCAAGAAATTTTTCGATTATCTCATAAAAAATAGCATAGTTTCATATTGGACCCCTCTTAGTACATCTTAGCTTAATGAGGTAATTAAGAAGAGTCATGAAACTGTATGAGATATGATTCGATCCATAATGGACTTCACTGATTTATTTTTATTTCTTTAGGGACATACTTTATTTTTAAATTTATCTATAGAATAGGATTTCCTCTAAATCTATTTTACCATACCATATGAGATATGACATGATGAGAACCGAATCTTGGTTATTTTAAGATTTGGAGATGTCCAGCCTATGTCAAGGACAGTAGGTAGACATGTTAGAGGCTAGATCTATAAAGCTTATTTCAAAGAATATCCTAAAAGAATTTGGGATACTACTTTTTCTTTTGAAAGGATCACAATATGATTGTGACCCATCATGCTATCTCCTTAAAAAATAGTTTATCCAAGATGAAGCAGTGGGAGGAAAGTTAAGCTTGAAGAGAGTATCTCTGAAAAGCAACGAGTCATAAGACCTAAAAAATCTATTCATGATGAGCCAGTACATGTATGTACCTCCTCCACCTCGTGGATATAGTAAGATCTTCCATCCTCTCAAAAGGTACTTAGGTATGCTTAACAGAGGATGTAGAGAAAAGTATTTCTCATTGGAGCTAGGAAACATAGAGATGATCCCAAAGCCTACAACGAGACGTTGTTAGACATTAACTCCGAGAATAAGATGTGAAATAGCTTTTCTGATTAAATATCTTAGAAAGATATCTGTATGGAGTAGCCTATGGATTTATTTTCTGTGATAGAGATCACAAAGTTTGCAAGAATCTCAGAGTCAGAACATTCATCTCAATGATATGATCAAATTATTTGATCAGAAATAAAAATTATGTAATTACATAAAGATCAGTAGGAGTGCTGTCACATTCTCCGTAATGTACGTGGATGACATCCTCCTGATTGAAAGTGTCCCATACTGACATCAGTTAAAATGTAGTTGTATATAGAATCCTCCATGAAAGACCTAGGACAAGCGTCATATATTTTGAGAATATAAAGGTCTATAGAGATAGATCCAAGTGGATGCTTGAATGTTTACAGAAAAGTACAGAGAGTGGATGCTGAAAGGGTTCAGTATAGAAACCTCTGAGAGGGGTTTGCTACCCTCTTGGGCATAGAAGTATGCTATGTTATGTACTCGATCTGATATAATCACTGCTGTGAATGTCATAAGCAGATATCAATCGAATCCAGGCTAGGAGTGCTGGATTGTTATGAAAACATTCTTAAGTACTTGAGAAGAATTAAGAATTTATTCTTGGATTTTGAAAAAAGATGAGAGCTAGGAGTGGGAGGATACACCAATTCAGACTTTGTGTCTGATGTTGATGGTAAAGTATCTATATCAAGGGGTGTGTTCTTGTATAATCATGGATCGATATCTTGGAAGGGTTCCAAACAACCAATCGATGGAAACTGAGTACATTATAGATGTGTAAGATGCGTTCTGGCTCTAATATTAGTTATAAAACTGGATGTCATGCCATCAGATGCCATGACACTATGCTACAAAGATAATGATATTATAGCCATTGTTAAGGAGTCAAGGTCTCATCAGAAATTCAAGCACATAAAGCAACAGTATATGCGACTACCTCAAGTAGAAATACATAAAGATCAGAGAGCTGACTCCACATAAGATGTGGTAGACCTACTGATAAGTCACTTAGCTAGCTAAAGACTGAAGCCTATCTTGAGTAGATGGGGCTTGGTATATGACAGATTGACTTTAGTACAAATAGGAGATTGTTAAATGTATGCCCTAGAAGCCAATCTTGACGGACGTATATCATTAAAATTTGATTTCGACGATCACGAATGACCGCATGATGATCTGATAGATAGAGACTATCGATGGATCCAAAATTTACGATGATAATCTTGATGACATTTATAGCATACTATCAAAATTTTGCTTCAATCGACATCATTATCAAGATCAATTTAGCATAGAATGATTTTGATCGTTAAATGAAAAATGAGTGATTACAAGGCCAATTGACATCCGATTGAGATGATTTTTTAGATAAATGATCTTTGTTAGTATTTTAATCATTTGTATGATGATGATTATAAAATTCAAACCATGTATATATGTTAGAATCCACTTGAGTATTCTTACAAAAGCATAAGTACAATTATTTAAGGAATTTAAGAATGAGTAGCAAGTGACATATAGTTTTAGATCGTTCATATACGTACAGTTTGAATTTTACGATCATCACCGTATAAATGATCAAAATAGTAGCAAAGATCATTTATCTAAAAAATTATCTTATAATCGAACATTTTTTGGCTTTTTCATCACTCATTTTTTATTTAACGATCCAAATCATTTCATACTAAATTGACCATGATAATGATGTCCGATTGAAGTAAATTTTGATAGTCTAATACAAATATCACTAAGATTATCGTTGTAAATTTTAGACCCATCGATGATCTCTATTTATGCGGTCGTTCGTGGCCGTCGAAATCAAATTTAATGATCGACATATCTAAGACCGCCGGATCGAGGTAGTCTTTATGACGATACTCTAACGATAATTATTTAAATAATGAACAGTGAAGATGGACTTTAATTTAAATTATACTACATTCAGAAAAAAAAATTATATTCTGCCTCTATAGCAGCAGTTGCATAATAACCGCTGCTATAGATCTATAGCAGCAATTTACTAACCACTGTCATATCTACTTATGGTAGCAGTTAGGTATAACCACTATCATATCTCACCTATGGTAGTTATTATCACCAACCGCTGCCGCAGATTGGACCTACGGTAGTGGTTACCAATAATTACTATCATAGGCTACCTGTTGCAGCAGTTATCTATAACTGCTGTGATAAGTCCAACCTATCGTTGATTGTGATAGTCCCACATCGATTGTGGAAGAAATGAATGATCTGTATATAATGACTTAAGTAGTCAACCAGTAACAACATGGGCTTAAGCATTTTGCAATCTCTTTCTCTCTCTACTCGGGCCATGCCGTCGCTGCCCACCGCCACCATCGCTCTCGACCATCGTCTGCTACCACCGCTTGCCGGCACCGACTGCTGGCTGCCGCCACCGCCCCTAACCATCGCCAACCGACCGTCGTCGCCGCCCCGACAAGCCCGACCACCCCTCCTATCGGTCGGCCACCATCCATTACTTTCTGACCATTTTGATTGATCAAAGGCTATGACAGTAGTTTGGCAATCGCAGCCATAGCTTAGCTATAGCAGCGGTTGGACAATTGCTGCCATAGCTTCTAGGGCAATGGTTGCTACGGCAGCGATTGCAAAGCTACCAACTGCTGCCATTGATGGAAACGTGGTAGGTGATGTGCATGTATTTTAAATTTGTAGCGGAGCATATGTAGATTAAATAATTTAATCTATAATGCATACTTAGATCAAATCTAAATCACCATATAGGATCTATAA
>KE505234.1:342441-356306 GCA_000441515.1 Elaeis oleifera | reverse complement strand
ATGGTGATTATTGCATAATACCAATGGTGCACATTGTACAAATAATATATATATATATATATATATATATATATATGGATAGATAACTATCCGATCAGTATTCAAATATCCAAATCGATTTGTAAACCTATATAATTTTATGTAGCACCTATTAATTTTAGGAAAATATACAACCACATAAACATGTTATTAACTTGATGTATCATCTATTTTGTAATATCTTTGATTCTCTAGCCATAAAATTTAATTATCTATGTTATATCCATAATTATATCCATACTTTCAGTATCCAAATTTTATCCGTATCTATTTAAATAATATGAATATAAATTTTATATTTAATAATATCCATACCTGTATTTATATTCATTATGACAAATAAATATGGATATGGATATGCTGGTATCCAATCCGTATCCAATCCGATTTCAACCCTAATTTAAAATCATGTTCTCCCCATGGTTCAACTCCGCACTATAATCACCTATATTTGATTAATCCCATGGATAACTTACACAGCAGCCGAATTGGCCCTATATCTGGTTTAGAGAATGAGAATGGAAAACGCTCTTATGGCTACAGGCCACATGAAAGATGTGGTTCCCCTCTTGAATTGCTGATGTTCCCTTAATCAACTAATCCACGTATATCATGGCAACTACTAGAAATTTCTGTACCAATTAGGTCCTACGATGTAGCGAAATGAACATTTTGTGCGATTGCCTGCTGCCCCATTAGCATTGCCAGGGTGTGTTTGGATGCTTTTATCTATTATCATGTGCCTTGTATTTATCATAGATTTTGGCAAATGATATTGTACTGATTAAACACAACTTGCAGCCAAACCTGTATGTTTTAAGCATTAGATACTGATAATTCTGATTAATGCTGCCCTAAAATTATTTATATTTGTTTAAAAAATACTCATTTTGATGCACTTTTCCTTTCTTAGGTTCCCTAAGACACCTAAAATTTCTGCTTGGCCGGTGGTTTTGCTTAAGGATTCCGCATAGACATGCATGTTGGCTTATTGGTGTTTTCTGGGAGGCCCAAGTTTATTCTATTTGTATGCCCTTATATGAACAATTATTATAGAATTCCCCCTTCCAACAACATTTCATGAAGCTCTCAGACAGTAGGAATCAGTCTCTCCAGTGGAATATCGATCACCAAGAATAATCCGATGCGTAGCGCGCACAAAGTGTGCCAAGATGCAAATAATTATGGTATATATATTCCATGTCCCCACAAATAAACTAAATATTTTCTAGAAGAGTGCAGGTCCTCTACGATGCATGCGGAGCACCGTGGGATATGGGGCAACTGTGGATGCCACCTATCATCAGATATATGGCCATCGAACAACATGCTCGGCGTGCATCGCACAGCCTGTACATGCTCATATGTGGCCATTCATGGACGGCATCCATGGGTGCACCACATCCTGCGGTGCCATGCACGCACCGTAGCCACGCTCTTTCTGGAAACCACCTGGTGAGTGACTGCATTACCAATGATCATGCTCAAGATCAGCACCTATCAGCCATGAGGGCCACCAGGAATATATAGGATATATCGTAAAGTAAAGCCAAGTGATGCAATTCTATTGGGATGGTCCTGGGTCTAGTTCTGGTACCATGGGATGACTACGGACAGGCGCAAATCAGATTGGGTGATGATAGAGGTTTAATTTGCACCCATTAGAATAATGAGTTTATGTTATTGAGGTTGTTCATTATTTTAATGATCTAGGTAGGGTTTTCTCTTCCTTTTTTTCGCAAGAAAATAGTTTATATTGATGAGGTTAAATTTTGATCAGTTTCTGGTCAAGTCTTATTCTTGCGATTTCAGCGAGAATGTTTGAACTATTTATCATTAGGAAAAAGAGCCTCACTACTGACTTTGCTAGACCTGAATTCAGTTCATTACTTAGATTGGGTCAAAACTAGGGACAACATGGTTATGTTGGTACTTTGATTAGAGCAGATTATGGGTTTGAGTCTTATTAAAATTTTCAAAGATGTTCAAAATGCTAGAACTAACAAAATTGATGGCCCACAGGACAAACTTTGAACAGTGTAGAGGCTTATGAAGTTATTTGGCATTGATCCAACCTTAGGGATTCTGAGATTTTAACAGGAAAATTAAAGAGGCCCAATCCCAACTTTGGACATAGCCTAGAGACGTCTCCATAACTTTAAAAAGTTTCAAACTAACACTTTAAATTTTAATTATTTCAAAGTGATTCTCTGGCTCCCGAACTGGTCAATTGGCACCATTAGCCTACTATTTTCAAATGACTAAAATATCCTCATCCTCTTCAAATATTTATGGACGTCTTTTGAGAGTGGTGTGAATGAATGGAGTTCAAAGTGCTTTGAGATCTATATGATAGGTGATCCTTTACCATCGACCATATATTAAGAATACTTTGAATTTGTATACATGGATGAATAGAGGAGTTCCATATTCTTTAAGATCAATGTAGTGGGCGATCCTCCACTCTAAGCCATATATTAAGGGTGCCCTATGATCTATTTAGGAGAGTAGATGAATGAGTTTAGAATGCTTTGAGAGCTATGCAATAGATGATCCTTAACTACAGACCATAAATAAGGATGCTTTGAAAGTTGTGCAAGTGGATAAATGAAGGGGTTTGTAGTACTTTATAATCTTTACGATAGATGATCATTAACATAGGCCATATACTAAGGATGCTTTGAGATCTATGCCTATGGATAAATAGGATCATGGTGCATTGAGATCCATGCAATAGATGATCCTTAAATATGGGGCACATATAAAGGTTGCTTTGAGATTTGTTTTGCATGAAAAGTCTTTTGAAACTCCACCCTCTTCAATATATATCAAGGGTATATTTATCTTACAACTACTTTATGTTATAATATGATGGCCACATTCTCTCACCATGTTAGTAGAAATGAACAGTTTGAAAACTTTGGAACGATTTGGAAACTCGAAGAGTCAATTTGAAACTTTCTAAAGTTGGAGAGGTATCTCTCAGGTACGTCCAAAGTAGGAAGGTGTCACTATAATTTTTTATTTAATATTCTTGGTCGGGCCTTTTTTTTTAAAAAAAAAATCAAGGGAGAAACTGGGATAGCCCGGTTCATTTGCATCCTTGACTTCTACGTGCATGCGCATGTGCGTGCATGTGCGTGCATGTAGGCTGGATAAGGTCATAGGGGGATTTAATTTTTCAATCGTGGCAAAGGCCAGATTCCAGATCTTACTCAGATTTAACCTGAATTGGTGCAAAGCCGAACATGTTCTTCCAAGTCCTTTCATTTTCCTCACAGGGGCCGGGACAAAGATAAGGCAAACATAATGGCATAACATCATTCACCAAGGAGCTAATAGTAGAATACGTGAAGCATAGAATAATACTAGAGTGTCTGTACGTACGCTAAATCATTTTATAATATTCAACTTGAATTGTTGCAAGGCGGAGTACGTTCTGAGTAGCTGTAGTAGAATATGGAAGCATAGAATAATAGTACAAATGTCTGGAGGCTAACTCATCCGATGAGTTGTTACTCTTCGTTGTCATGTCAAGTGTGTTTAGAAACCACACTGAAATTATGCTGGATGAACAATCATACGTAAGGCAGGTATTTATTCTTTCAGAAACTTCCTCTTCTTTTGAATGAAATAAATATTAAAAATACTGCTGGATCATACTAAATCGTTTGATATGTGATAATTAATGCATCAGATGAACTTTACGACATAAAGTTGAGAATATATATGACTTTAAAGAAAGGACGAACTGGAATATTAACCTTTGGAAGTAAACCCCGATTGACTAAACCAAGTTGCAAGCACAGTATTTAGAAGCATGTTCACAGAACATGGAGTTTTTTCTTTCTTTTCTTTTCTTTTGTTTTTTGGGTGGTGGGGGTGGTGGGTGGGGTTATTGCTTGGTTGCATGCAAGTTATGTCAGATTCTTGCAAAAACTTTTGTTTTGGTTCAGAGTTCTATGAAAACTACAAGCAAGTTCTTTGAAAAGAACAAGAAAAATAACATTAGAAGCAACTTCGTGACATGCAAAGGTATTCCAACTGCTGATTAAACATGAATCCGTTTTAGCATGGGTACATCCTAATATTATAGAGAATATGAGCATGGAATGTGCAGAGGCTTTTGAGATCCTAGTGATTTGTATAAAAGATTTAAATTGCTTCTTTTCTTAATGCTTATTTAGGAGGGCCAAACAATTGTCAATATAAGAGTTCTATTATCTGGCTAGATGTGGATATCCTCTCTCCAACCGCTGTCCAAAACACTACAGCATTATAACTTTGACTGCCATTAATTTGTTTTAGTTCCATTTTGAGAACCCAACCCCTTCTCTGATCTAAACTTTTAGACATGTAATTTGTAATTATTCTCTTTACCAAATTGTAGAAAGCAAAGTGTCACTTCAGTAGTAGAGTAATTAGATGTGGAATTCTTGTTTAGTTAAATCTTTCCACCATACTGTCATGCACGAGTCAAAACGTTACCACACTCTTATACTAAATTATAGACTAATAGCTTGATTCACAGCAGCAATGTAAACTACATGCTAATGATTTCAAGTAAGCGAACTAGTGAATTAGGCAGCCATGATTCATCTTCGAGTTAAATAAACCATCTCAAAAGACATGTAGATCTTTTCAAAGAATTCTAGTAATGTTCTTTTTATCATAAATTAATGATTAATTCTATGCCAGCAATCTCATCCACTAAGGTTCGTGCGTATTATTTTTCTACCCCGCAAACCCGACGTATTATTCCAAGATCATACTTTAACTCAGTGACCACTCCGGGCCAAAACCTGGTATCTTCAAAATCCTTCTGTATTCTCTTTGTTCCATTCTTTTCTTTCCTTTTACTTTTGTTTTTGATTGGCTATTCTTTTCTTGTGCGAAGTCTCTTTGTTCCATTCTACTTTCCAAGGTAGCCAACATTATTAATTTCCAAACCCTACTTATCTCCCGAACAAAATACACCCTATGAGAACCTGAATAATTTGACATGGGACATCAAAAAGATGCCATGTCTCCTCCCTCCGCTCACAATCCCACTGCCCATTGCACATAAGGACAAGTTGCAACACCAAGCATATATTCCCAACACCCTTCTCTCTTAAGCTAAGACAATCCACCAACTCTCTCTCTCTCTCTCTTTCTCCTGCCCCTAGCTAAAGTCCCTAGTCCCAACACTCCCTCTCCTCTGTCTATAAAGCACATAACATGAACTACTAGTAGTTTCATCCAAACAACAACCTATCAATCGTCTCTCTCTTGTTTGAAACTATGAACCACTTCTAGGCTCGTTACGCTATATCCATAAACTCATGATCTTTATCGAACCAAAGAAGTTGCCATGAAATACGGTGAAATCACCCACTTCAGCCACCCCCACCACAAGCTCCGGTTCGAGTACGCCGAGGTCCCCTTCAAGTGCGACGGCTGCAAGGAGGCCGGCATTGGCTCCCGCTTCAAATGTGGCCTCTGCGACTTCGACCTTCACAAGCACTGCGCCCTTGCGGCCCCCTCCTCCATCCTCCGCCACCCTTTCTACCCCAAATGCGCCTTCTACCTCCTCCCCGCCTCCCGGCGCTGCCCCCGCTTCTGCAACGCATGCGAGCGCGACGTCGCTGGCCTCGTCTACCACTGCCACTCCTGCGGCTTCGACCTCCACCCTGCTGCGCCGCCTCCCGGACGTCCTCGATGCCGGAGGCGACGGCGGCGGAGGAGAGCTCCGGCTCTTCCTCCACCGGAAGGTGGCGGCGCCGTGCCACCGGTGCGGCCGCAAGGGGCGGAGCTGGAGTTATAGGAGTGCGTGCAAGCGGTACAACCTCCACGTGGCGTGCGTGATGGAGATTTTGGTGGATAGCTGGCATGAGATCTACAATGGCGGCGGCGGCGGCGGCGGCGGAAAGCGGGGATTGGTGGGGATAAATGGGATGAATAGGATTCCGAGCATCAAGGGGTGGGAAGAGCCACCACCGGGCCGGGAAAGGGAAGGTGAAGCGCTGCTGCGAGCTGGCGGCGATGGCGGTGCAGTTCATCATCTCCGCCGTGCTCGGAGATCCGACGGCTATCATTGCTGGGGTGGTGGGGTCCTTTATATCCAGGTGAAGATGGCTTGATGGCTGTACAGCTGGACTTTGCATAATGCACGAATGTTAAAAATCTCAATCTAGCTTGGTGTTCTGTAACACTTTTTGATGTACAGGCTTTGTAATCCTATTGAATGGTTCAGATTGTATCAGTGGACGCCTCACGGGAAGTTGATTATTTGGTGAAGACGTCGATGGTCGATGGAGGCTTTGTTGTGCCGCAAGTGGACCTTGAGTTTCGTGCTACGATCTTGGATTCTGTTGGGTTGGTATATGGGTTCCAGAGATGTCGATGGGCCAACTCGTGGGCCTCATTTGGTTCCACCTGATCACCGAGCAAACCCTACTGCAAATATTTAGGATACATTTGGTTCGCAACTCGCAAGTGGAATTGGCATCAAGATTAAAATAGATTGAAATGGAAATCTAACATGTTTAGTTGTGACTGAAATTGGAACCAAAATTTCAATACTAAAGAAGAGTAGTGATTGAATTTTAGGGAGTTGGGACATTCTATTTCAACGAATTAAAACATAAATAGAACTCCTTCAAACCAAACAGTTAGAATAGGTTTTATCCATTTTCATTGCTATTTTAAAATCCAATTTACTCCAACCAATATGCCCCGGGACCTTTCCAGCCATGGTGGGGTGGGGGGGGGGGGGAGGCATACTAAAGACGTAGAGTATGTCATACTAACATTGCCAATATGCAAACAGGTTGTGGACTTACTAAAGTCCCTCTTCTCTCTGTTAGCCTGCCACTGAATTCCATTGCGGATCTTCGACATATTGTATCCAGTAGAGAGGTTGCCAGCTAGGATAATGCTCGACGGTTGATATAGTGTACAAAGAATGAAAGAGCTTCCAGTCACATAGACTGCTATTTATGACCTGTGCGCTAAAGCTGTTCAGTTAGGGACTTTCTTCAAGGTCCGAACAAGCTTCCACCAATGTGACAACAAAGCACTTGGTTAGCATTGTATTGAGGTCCCGTCATTCCTCCCTTATCACAGTTTCAATATGGCTACCCCTTTTCTTGAAGTATTGAAGATAAATTTTAATGGGTCCTTGAAAGAATTTTCTGCTTGTTATTGCTTTCCGACTAGAGATTATAACAAGAAGTTGATGCATGCAAGATAAATTTGCCTGTCATAATGCATAACCATGAAGTTGAATTAAGAGCAACATGGGAAGGCATCGGAACACTTGCGTTTAGGTTTAGAGCTACTCAAATTTGGATAAAAGGTTATTCTAACATAGTTATTCGTTGGGTTAACTATGCTTCTATATTTAGCCTCAATATTTACCTCTACTCGTTGATATTTGGCAATTTAAAAGGAACATCTGAAGGTAACCAAATACGGATTGATTAACAAATAAAAGAACTGCGGGAGATCTGTAGTATTTGGAAGACTTGATTTTCCCTGTTGAGCTTCATTTCTTATTATTTATACAGGCCAATGATTGCAACTTTATTTATTGGACTTGATTTGGCTTAATCCTATCCAGATGTGGCCTACACTAACATAATATAAAATTTATTTTATTTATTTATTATATTTAGGTTTTACATCTAAGATAAAAGCATCCAATAAAATTAGAAAATATGATTTATAGTGGCCATAAAATTTTCACATAATCATATTAGAGGTAATATGTATCTTAATTCTATGGCTATCTATAATGGATAAGATATTGATTCCTGGGAATTTGGTTTCTATTCATCCTAGAATGTTAATAAGGTCCATAGATATTTTTGAAATTGAAAATTAAGATGCCGCTCCTAAATGGTACGAAGTATAAGCCTTTTTCTTCCTTTATTGTAGCTAGGTCCTTTACATGAATAGGCAATGGAATGGATAATGGCTTCATCTCTTTGGAAGCACCTGTTGCCCTACACAGTTTAACATCACCACCCTGAACGTACCAAAAATTAAAAAAAAAAGGGACGGACACAATCATGCTCCCTAACATCGCAAATGGCGTCTGGAGATCAGTCTTTCCACTTTTATTTAAAGAATTTAAAGATAAAGATCGGAAATAACACCCTAATGATTGCCCACTTCTCCTTTCGCATCTCATGCGAACCACAAAATCACATGGTTTTTCCGCACCATAGTCCGCCCCCGCCACTCCCAGCTTTCCAGCTGTCTTACAGTCCTGACATATAAACAAGCAAGCCAATAATTGTAACCGTACATCTAAGGGGCCCAGTTGACGACCAACCTCAACAGACCACAGAAACTGTGGCCCCTTGGTCTAAAGCATAACGACAGACCAGGAAAGACCGCAGAGGCTGCTTCTTCTTCTCTCTTTTCTTTTTTTTTTCTTTTCTTTTTTTTTCTTTTTTCTTTTTTTTTTTTTTTCTTACACAACAACTGATCACATCATTTTAATACGAATACAATCTAAAAATTAAATATAAAATATCATGAAGATCTTACGAACACTCATCTATGTGATGCAATGATCAATCTTTAATATGAATAGTAATAAAAAATGTTATCCAATCTACATCACTGTTCATCTCTCGATAGATATGTCGAACAGTTGTCGCAGATAAGTGGCATAGGATTTTTCAAATATCATGAAGTAAAGAGCGAGCTTGGATCTGCTTAGATGTATTCTAAATTTAGACAATAATTATGGCAGAGTCACCTTCCACGAAGATACTCACCGCATGCGGCTTCTACCATGCACAGATAATATCCGCCCAAGCTGCCTGTAACTCTGCTCTTGGGACCGACACATCGAAAAGGTGTAAACCCACAGCAACCAAAAGTCTGTCATTCGGGCTCTGGATGACATAGTCCGCTCCACTTCGACCATCTCTGATACTACTACCAAAGTTGATCTTGACAAATCCTGAGAGAGGAGGCTCCCAAACGATAAAAAGAACCCTCCAGATCGCTGCATGGGCAGCGAGGGAGCCTCAGAGACTCGAAGCATCAAGAGACTATCCGGTAGTGTCAAATCGATAGTACTCTTTCGCAAGGAAGCAGGCTTGTTGCAGCACCCGATGTACAGGTACAAAGTCAGCATCAAAGACCTAGGTATTCCTGGCCAACCATATCTGATAAGAAAGATACACCATTTTGCCTCCGATAGCCTAGCCCTCCATCATACAACGGCGGATCGTGTCCAAAAAGGAGGGAAGCCATGAGGTGGTCAGAGTACTCCAGGGTTGACCTCCCGCCATCTCCCAAATCAAGCACACCTGCAGACATCGAAGTAGGACATGCTCAATCATCTCATTCTCCAAACCACCAATCGGGCAGGTAGTCAGTAGCACCATGCCTTTGTGTTGGAGGAGCATCCGAGTCAGAAGCCGATCCCAAGCAACCTTTCAGAGGAAAAGGTGGACCCTAGGATGAATCGCCACCCACCAGATCCAAACAGTATCGATCTTCCGCTCAGGAACAGGCCTGCACATCGCAACCAGATCTCTGATGGAGACGTTGGAGTAGTATGACCGACCCCACACCCTCAAGTCAGAAGTCTGATATAGGAGAATGGGTATAACGAGGATCCTATCAACAAGCTGGCCACCAAATAGTCGACTAACATCCTGAACCCTCCAACTCCTACAATTATTAGTGAGCAACTCATGGACTCATAAGCCATCAGCCATCTCCATGTTGACATAGGCAAGCCAATGAGATAAGGAGAGGCTAGAGATCGATGCATCCTGACTCACATTAATAAATATCCCATTGCCAATCAGCCATCTGACCTGGGTCATCACTATCGGAGTGTCAGTGCAGATCTCCTTCCAGATGAAGGAGCAGCTATGCTCAAAATGAATCTGGGATCCCTGCATCCAAACCCTATATCGGGTTCACATCACTCTGCTCCACAAGCAGTCGGGCTAAATGAGGAATCTGGCAGTGTGCCTTGCAAGCATGGCCTCCCACTTAACCAGTAAAGACTGGATGCCCAATCCTCCATCCCGTACTGGCTAGCAAACAACCTCCCAGGATAGCAAGTGAAGCCCATAATCATCCTGGCTGGACCCCCAGAGAAAGTTCCATAGTTGCTGCTGTAGGTGTATGAGACAAGAATATGGAACTACAGTGTTCATCAAGAGATATATCGGAATAAACCCAGGATGGATCTCACAAGAGTAATCCTCTCCGTTATAGAGGGAGTGTTGGCTTGCCAGCTATCAAGTCGTTCCCAGACCCACTGCTCCGTGGGCCTACAATTAGCCCTCCAAAGTCACTATCCTATAATAGGGACCCCAAGATAGGTCAAGGTCCTGGTATGCTCTAAGATCCCCAACGTATCCTGAATTACTTGCTTCACCTGTGCCTTCATCTTAGGGCTGAAAATGAGACTGGATTTTTATAGGTTCACTAGCTGACCCGACGCCCGACAATAAGCCTCCACAATAGATGTGAAGCATCCACTATAAGAAATTTTACTATTAGCGATGGCTAATTGTCATCGCTAATAGTGATTTTGCCGTCACTAATAGTATTAGTGATGGAACATCATTGCTAATTAGTGGTCAGAACAACCCATGTCGCTAATTACCCCTATCAGTGATGGATTTTTTAGCCATCGCTATAACAGTTATTAGTGACGGTATTTGTGATGACATAATTTTATCGTTATTTATTTTTTATTTTAAATCAATTTAAAAAAAATTAAAAATTAGCAATCGCTGTTTTGTCACTAATGTCATCGCTAATAAATATTAGCGACGGCTTCAGCCATCTCTAATACCATCAGTGATAGATTAATTTATTTTTAAAAAAATTATAATAATATTTTTTAAAATCTATTTTAATTAATCACAATCAATTATAATTTTTAATACCTGTTATAATTAAAATCTAAAGATAATATGATAATAATAATAAAAACTAATTATATTATATTAAAATATAAATTTATAATTTATAAGCAGTATAAAAAATATAATATATCAAATAAAAAAAATCAAGTCAGATCCTCCATGTCATCCTCCTCCTCATCCTCCTGCTCCTTTCTAGCAGCGGATAGAAGAGAGCTAGATATCCCAGCATCCTGAAAAGAAGAAAAATAAAATATTACTAATAAGTTTCGATACGGGGGTATATCTTTTGATATACTTCTTCGATTCTCAAATAGATTATTTTTACATATTTCATTCGATGATACGGAGCTATAAATATCCTCGGTCCATCAAAGTTAATTATATTTTAGCCCTAGATTTGTTCTTCGACTCAAGCCTAAATATGTGAAATTTTTAGATATGAAACTTAAAACAAGTAAAAGAGTTTACTAATAGAATTACCTGATATGATGGCTGAGACAACGAGCCCAGCTGGTCATGCAGCTGCGGATCTCAGAGAATCTTCACGATCGTATCGCAGATGGTATCTCGGAAGCTCTCAGTTTATTGGCTCAGAAGCCTCTGCACGACCTCCTCCACGTGCGCATCGCTCCAAATATGGGATGTCGAGACCTGTGAAGACACCGAAGAATATCGAGCTACTGGAGGATCGAAGCTATGGCTGAATCCTATGACTCGGCTCCTACTCACCCCTCCAGTGACCTTGAGCCATCCCTCAAGGTCGAGGGACTAAGTAGACGGGTCATCACCATGCTGCACAACGACGTGCTCCACGTAATCTACTTATACAGTTCAGAAATATATTAATTCTAATATACATATCAAATCCTGTAACAACTTAATAAATACAGTTTAAAATTCTTACCACGATCTGTCATGATCTAGAATCTAAATAATCATCAGTCCTCCTAGACTGGTGTGTGGCCTCCTATAATCACAGCTGGTTTGATAAATGATCCAACTACCGTGTCTACAATAAGTAAATAATAAATTAAATTAATTAAATATACATATAAAATTTTACAGTTTTAGTGAAGAGTTTTGGCATAGATTTTCTACCAGTCTGTCGGCCACAATATGTATGCCGATGAAGCCATCCATGCGTCTGATCAGATCTTGCTGGGCGGCCTGATTCTATCAGATCCTCTACCACCTATTGAAGTACTCCTCGCTACTCCACTAATCGTAGAGGGCCTCCCGTATATCCATCCGTATCCAGTGATCCCTATAGGACCTTCAGTCTGATGGTGATTGGGAACCGAAATGCTCGATGGTGGACTGTTTGAGGTTGTAGAGGCCATCTCAGAGCCTCCATGTGGCCATTTCATCAAAGGTCTGATGGCTTGCCTCCTCATCCTAGGAAGTCTCAAATCGATAGTACTCTTGCAAGATAGAATCAAAACATGTATTAATAAGTAGAATACAAATATATCATGAATTTAAAATTAAATATTTCTGATTTATCCGAAACATCTTTCAGGCTGCATCACGAGCTCCAGACGGCCAGTTGGAGGACTCATTCACTAGCCCTGGCATCAAGCGTCGGATGACGTCGGTAACCATACGAGATACTCTAGGCTCTCTAAACGTACTGCAAAATTGATTTTGAAAATAAATATTAACTGTAGAATGGCTAAATTTTAAACATATTAATTAAAAATGTAGTACTCATGAGCGGCTCTAAATGTGGATGAGCTCTCTATCCTCCTGTCGAGTTGGAGGTGCCACAAGCCAGATAGATCCTCGACCACAGCTCTATGTCTAGGAGCCGGTCGCTACTGTATGTGACTGTGGGGTCACTGGTGACCCTCTATCATTTGAACCTAAGTGCAAAACATCTAATATAAAAATATTATATTAGTTAGTAAAGAACAAAATAACATAAATGAGAATATCTAAAGTGTTAGAGTTTACCACCTGATGTGAGAGGTGCAGAACCATGCAAGCTGGCTACATGAGAGCTATCTCCTCCAGAGCTCTCTCCTCGACTGTGATGGCTCCGACCTCGAAAAGACATGATCTATAATCTCTAAAATAAAAATAACTATGTATCATACTGGATTAATTGTATACCAGAATTACGGACAATGTTAAAGAGGTTATATATGGGTGGCAATGCAAGATTTAATTATATAATTATAGATAGCAATGCAAGATTTAAAATGACGTATTTTGTTGGCCAATAACTCAATGGCCTGTAACTAGGTTAATTAAAACTGAAAAACTAGAATAATCGATATGCCTCAAGCCTAAACCAGCATGGAGAGATTTATTTTAATATACTGCTCCAATTCTTGAATGGATTGTTCCTACACATTCCATTCGATAATATAGAGCTATAAATACTTTCGACCCATCTGATGGATGGTTAAATTAAATTTTGACCTCTTTGTACCAATCCCTTAAAAACAGTACTTAAATCAGAGACCCACAAAGTAAACAAGGGAAAGAAGAAAAGATGAAGGCTCAAATCTACCATTGAAATAAGGCATTGCAAGTTTTCTGCACCTTTAACCATGAGATGGATGCAAACGGTTGTCTGTGATGTAACAGACTATCCAAGCTTGCTCTATAACTACAACAACAAGAACAGAAATACATCACCTCTATCGATCTCTCTCTAGACTCTTTAGGTGCATCTCGCACAGGCAGTCATCATAGCCTCCTTGAGCCCCTGGTCGCCTCTTCGGGCCCCCCACCCTACCCGAGCCCAGTCCAAAAACTAGGAGCAAAAATTTTTAAAAATAAATAGTACTTAAATCAGAGACCAACAAAGTAAACAAGGGAAAAAAGAAAGAAGAAGGGTCAGATCTGTCATTGGAAATTAAGACATTGCAAGTTCCTCTGCACTTTTAACGTGAGGTGGCTGCAAATGGTTGTCTGTGATGTAAC
>KE505234.1:276128-301867 GCA_000441515.1 Elaeis oleifera | reverse complement strand
ACATACATACATATACATATATATATATATACATACATATACATATATATACATATACATACATATACATATACATCTACACATATATACATAAATTATAATATGCATAAAATTATTTAATTTTTTTTTGGTATAGAATGGACGGGTATGGATTGGGTATGGGGCGGATATGGGTTGGGTATGGAGAAATGGGTTACCCACGGGTATCTCCGAACCCATTGGGTATGGGGATGGGTATCTCTTTTCTTACCCGATTGGGTATTGGGTAGGGTTTGGGTATAAGATATTAAGTTCGGATTTGGAGATGGGTAGTACACTACCCGACCCAAACCCTACCCATTGCCATCCCTAGTTTTTACTACCCGGAAGAATAGGGATGAAAATGGGCCGGATAATGTTAACAGGCATCAATTTGGGTCTGGCCCAGTTCAATCTCTCCAAATAAATATCTTCCTACTTATTCTTGGTGACAAATTAGCATGCGGCACCGGTCCAAACACAGAGAGAGCAACGGGTGGCTGCTTTGCCAGCCTCCCTTATCCTCAAAAAAGATCTTAGGGTGGTAGCTCGTGATTCCACCAACCTCCTTGAATCACAGCACTTCCCAGACCTCACAGCCATCACAGGCCGCACCCTAGCATTACCTTCTTAGCGGATATCATGATGCAAGCACAATGAGAGCTCTACTATCTCTATTCCTCACCACCACAAGCAATAAGAGGTAGAGGATAAAGTTCAGAACAGATACCATAGCGAAGACCGCCATGGCATGGCTTTTAAGCTTGGGTTTTGTCCAGGGACACCTTGGAGTCGCGCAGAAAAGAGAACAACTACGTTGCTGAAGGTGCAATCTCAAAGATCCTATATGAACACATAATGCTCAGCAACAAAATTATAAACTTGCAAGAGAATTATTGATGGAAATTAAGTCCAAGAAAGGATCATAAAAGAAAGCATATGTTGGATTTTATCGCTGCAAAAGATCCTATATTCAATTATGTCCTCAAATTTTTATGATCTTAAAGATATTTTAAATTTTGAGAAGATATAACTCAAAAAGTACGTAATTTTTCAGGCCACCTTAAGGGAGTGAAATCCAACAGTCTAATCATAAGAAATAAGTATGAGCAGATGGGAGAATTAAGAAATGGGAAGATACCTCAGGAAAAACTTCAGAGAGATTGCTGCTGCATCCTTCTTCATCACAGTCCATGACTTCAGCACAAAAGACTCTTGCTCTTCGCCGAAGGATATCGCTGGTGATTCCTCCATTTTCGATCTCTTTGCTGAGCTTCCTTGTAGTGAAGTGTTTAAATAGACCGAGAAAAGGTGCTGGAGGGATTCAGAGGATTTTGTTTTATTTGTTGGGGCTGGGGGTGGCCTTTAAAGGCCTGGTAGAACCAAGAGGTCAAGAGGTGCACCGAGGTCAAATGCCAAAGTGAAAGCTGTCCAAAGCCCATTGGCAATGGCTGTTATCGGTTTTTGGACTGTGGAATAGTCCACAATAAATGGCACGCCATGTGTCCTTCAACGTGGCACCAGGTTTTGATGATCAAATCATCAAATCATGATGTCTCATGTTAGAACCATGTCTGCCAGCTCCCATGAGCATCTTAATCCTTATTTCACCAAGTAGATTATGAGCGCGTGTGATGCGTCTGATGGAAGACTCTCAGTATTTGTATGTGGGATACTTTGCAAGCTTAGGGAAGTGATAAGAGCTTCGGGAGCAAGGGAATTGAAATTGGAATGGTTGGGCTAATGATAGGAGCTAACTAAATATGCTACTACTGTTTCTTGGTTGATAGCATCTGACAGGTACCTGTGGCCTTGAAATTTTAGTTGAGCAAGGGAGTATGATACCACCTTGGGTATACCCCAAATAATTGATAACCTTCTCTACCTGGACTTTGTTTATGATATCGTTCTATGAGGCAGCACATACGTAACATAAAATGCATTAGTACATTTTCTAATAGAAAAAATTTTCACATGTTATGATATAAGTTTAGAGAATTGCGAGGAAATCTCACAAAAAGGTGTTACACGTTGGAAGATGTATAACATCGCTGTCACGGGACTGCAGAGGCTATTGGGCTTAGGAGAAATGGCGACCATACAGATACAATAAATATTTATAAATAATTAACAGTATACAGGTATACGAAATGTGGATACCAACTTCAAACTACAAAGTCAAAAACAAATTATGTAATTTAAATTTTAATAATAAATTAGAACTCCATTACTTATATATTGTAATTATAAATCTTTCTAAACTGTATATCTTGAATCTTTAACCTTATTCTCAGAGAGTGAAACAAGCAAAATTTTGTAATTTTAGATGTGCTGAGTCCTGTAATTGCTTGGTAACTTGAAAAGTTTTGGTCATCAGGGAAGCGAAAGTGACTTGCGGAAGGAGACAGAGCAGACTGCATTGGGACATAATATAGTATAATATAATAATATATGTAAATAACATTATTAATTCCTTAGCATTTAATTTCTTCATCTGAAAGGAACTCATGGCCTGATTCTATCAAGAAAGCCGGATTCTTTTAATCTTGAATTCAATACCTGCGAGGACACAACCAAATGACTGGCATTCTCCATGTCAACCAACTTTGAAATGTTTGCTTTCATAGATTACATATGTGAAAATCATACATTTTTTGATATACAAAAATCCCTATTAAGTTCTTCCCACCAATAAACATATCAAGAGACGAGTCCAGTTTTAAGATCTAAGTTAAATGCAGGGAAATAAGCAAATGCCTGTACATCTACTTTGGTCCAGAGGCACAACTCTGCATAACGAGTCCTGCTATCATTTTGTATAAGTTTGCATAATTCTTTAGACTTGCCATGGGAAACTTACCATCCAGAAAACGTAATCACACCCAGGCCCATGGGGTTTCATAGCAACCAGATATATTCCTGCACAAGGTAAAGGCCAACCGCACTCATATGCAAAAAGTGTGAAAGTTCTGCTTTACAAAAGGATTGAAAAAAACCTATCTACTAAAGAAGCATAACTAAGCAAACTGAACTTCTTATCTAAGAACTTCTCATCCAAATCCATAACTTATTTTGGAGCTGAAACATCTGACTCAAATGGTATTTCAATTCGCTCTTTAACAAGACAACGTGGCTTCCCATCTTCAATCACCAGAATTTTCCCAGGGGGCACTGAATAGAATCCTGTCTTTCCTCTTCTGCTGGCTTACCGAACAACTGCAGGGCTTTGAACTGAATGGCTCCTTTTATGTGCATTGGCTTGTAACCGGCTAAGCTTAGGATAGACATGACACCAACAAATGTTATCACAGACCTGGCTACCAATCCAAAAGCAAATCTTAATCCTCTTGGTGGGTTTCTGTTCCCCTGGTGAGGGCTCTGGTTCTTTCTGATTCAACCATGCTCCTCTTGGTTTCACCGATGTGATCAGCTGTCAACCCATTTTGAGAAAGCTTGTACTTATTAGGGAAGTGAGAAGAAGGACAGAGATCATCCAGAACAAACAAGTCAGGTAGGTGACTTGGGTATGGAGGGAGGATGAGTCCATCATCATGATCAACAGTTTCACCAGCAAAGGCAGTGGCTTCATGAATCACTTCTAAGTCCTCCCCTTTGTACTCCTTGAGTTTGCTAAGTAATACCATCCGGCTGCGATCAATCTGGGCTAGAATCGTTTCTCTCTCGTATCTTTGTTGCTGTTGCAAAGCCTGTGCACAGCAGAAAGAAGAAAAAACTTTCTAAATAGATGTAAAGGGAGTGTTTTTACCAGTTTCTAAGAAAGATATATGTTATTTTAATTCATTAGAGACCATCACCAAACAAATTTGGTCTGAAAGTTTCAGAGGATATCCATGTTAGAAGAAGATTGCACAATAGAAATTTTCCCAATTTCCGGCGAGCCTTAGTATGGAAACTGGAAATGGATAACACAACAACCTATAAGCATGATAATAAACCAGGACATGAGTTATATGCTACTTTATTAGGCATAAAGCTACAACGTACTGCAAATCCACCAAACATAAACATGAGAAACAAGTTGTTTTTGAGAGAAAAAATGGGCGCCCTGGAGCATAAGGCTTCTGTCACCATCGGGTGTGGGGAGAGTCCGATGAGTGCAACCTTATACCCATACATGGAGAGGCTCTTTCTGTGTTTTGAACTTCTCCTACCCAGATCATAATCGAGCAACCTCCTTATCATTACACCAAGGTCTGCTCTTCAGAACAAGCTGTACTTACAAATAGTAAATGGCATGATCATGCAGTCATGCTCTAAAAAACTATTTGAGAATCCCTAAAAGCCTAACGGATACACCATAAAGATTAACATAAGAATTGACATGAGTATAAATGTTGCTATATACATCAACCAACAATGCTCACTCAAGTGATGCTTCTTATGCAAACAAAACATATATTAAGAAGGTAACATCAGTGAGACAAATATAGCAAATAACTTTCAACACCTTCAAAAAAGACATACGATTGATTATCTCATAAATAGGTCGGTTGATCATTCGCCCACAAAAAAGGGTCCGGACTTCACATAATTGTAGGTCATCATAACTGAAGGGTAGGGCTGGATGGTTAAACTTGACAACAAGGATAAATAGATATATCTAGACAAAGGACCATTTCAGTTTGTTACATGGTAAAGGTTAATTTCTAATGGGAAAAAAAACTGTCAAACATGTCATTTCACTTTCAAGATTCTTGTGCAATTCTTGAATAATTAAATATAACGGTACACAATAGAGGTAGTAGGTAATACATTTGATCTTAGTTCCAAGTCAGAAACATAATTTGTATGACATGTCATGTGTGATCAAAATGAACAACTTCTGCAATTAAATAGGTTATATTATATTCAGTTTTTTAGGAAAGCATGGAATTAGAACTTGATGTCGGCTGTCACATGAAGTTCAATTCATTCCTCCAATTGCCAAAATATCCACAGAAGAGTCATAGAGTGCTATATGTTTATTCATGGATAAGCACAACCTAAGTCATTTAGTTCATTGAGGCCTGATAAGCAAGATTAGTTCCGAGTACATGGATAAAAATGTTACACTATTTCTTCTAAGGGCATCACTTGGTGTAAGCTTGATCAATTGCTGAAAACTTTTCCTCAATTATGAGATGAATTTAGTAGTTTAAAGAACACTGGAACACCACCGCGGTGGTAGCCTGTGCGGAACGGGCCTTGGCATCTGCTCCGTGCGTCACAGGTTCGAGGCCATGCGCGCGGTTTCTGATCCGCCGTGTGCAAGTGGGGCAGATGAGGTGGGGCCGAGGGTGACGTACTCACCCGACTCGGAGTCTTCTCTCGGGCATGGTGAGGAGGGGATTGCGCTTATTGCTTCCCGCATCGAACATTCACTCAGCGGGGTAGGGCCTTATGGTCACCGAGGGTGACATACTCACCCGACTCGGAGTCTCCTCTCGGGTATGGTGAGGAAGGGATTGCGCTTATTGCTCCCGCATCGAACATTCACTCAGCGGGGTAGGGGCCTCATGGTCACGCCCAGAGGGGTTGCTATGCCGGTGAGCCCCCTCACCATTTTCTTACCAAAAAAAAAAGAACACTAGAACAAGGATGCAATCCTAAGCAAGAAAAATTTAGAGTTAAAACAATGTTAGAAACACAATATCAAAAATTCTAATTGAAGAAAGTGAGAGCAGAAGCAGATTTTAGTGTAGCACTTAGAAAATTACAGACAGAGAGTTAGAAATATTGATAAGCATAATGAAATACTTTAAAACTGATAACCCATGATATCTAATTGGCCTTGTAGAAACAATTATTAAGAAGATTTAAGTTGGAGCAATAAAGAAAAGGAGTAACCAAATAAACATGTTCACATATCCATGAGGCAAAGATAAGAAGCACTGGGAAGAAGAAGACTGGATCAATTTGTAAAGCCGTAGTTTCAAGATCGGGCGCCATGCTGCTACCTGATTAGTATGGTATGGTACCAGACCATATTATACTGCCTCTCGGTACACAAATGCACCGATACAGCTTCTTTTTTTTTGTTATTTCAATTTTTTGGTTTTTGAGGATTATTTTAAGATTTATGGATATTTAAAAGGAAGAATAAAGGAAGGAATGAAGAAGAAAATGAAAGAAGAAGGAAGGGAAGAAGAAGAAAAGGAAGAATAAAGGGAGGGACATAGATCCTTACAATCCTAAAAGATCCTAATTCCAAGATGTGAACTTGAGTATATACTGTTATTTTATTGGATGATAAGATCCAGGTCATGGATTACAAGATATTACTAATGATGATCATAACACCTTTTGGTGTATTGCCACGTTTATTTTTTTTAATTTAATTTATTTAATCTTGAAGGTAATCTTAGTACTATAATTCTCACACTTAGTATTTTAAGTTGAGACTGATTTGACATTTATATTGATCTAACATCCAGTTTCATCTTCAAAAATATCTATTTATGATTTTTCAAAAAATAGAGAAAATATTGTACACATGGTATTTTATATATTTCAGGTTTTAGTTAATTCACGGACCATGGTATGTAGCTCCTCTCTATGCTCTTTATTTTTTTTTTGCTTGTTCTATAAATAATGGTAGCTTTTTCACGAACCATAGAAGCTGCTCATCACCAAGCTTAGAAACAGAGCATCCTTTTCATATATGTTCATGGTTGTTCAAGTTGCCATTAAGGGCTTTTGCTATTATTATCAGTCATTCACATCTTGATTTTGTGGATTAGAACTGTCCGTGACTTATCCACACAACTAAAAGCTTGTCGAGAATGTTAATCAATGGATAATTCCCCTTTGCTCTTGGTTTTTACTAGTACTATCATTCTCGTAGAGTATTTTGACCAATTAATCTACATTTAGTTACCTCATTTTTATTGGTAGTAGCTTTTTGAAATTTTGGATGTTTTAATTGTTGCAATTATCGATACTATATGAAGATTACCAAAATCCGAAAGATATTTTATACTTGGTGGGAGGCTAAAGTTTTAGAATGCTTTCATCTCTTGTAATGAGGGGCTTCTGCTTTAATCATTAGTCACAATCCTTTTGAGTGTGACTTAAGCACCATATAGTCAAGAGACTCCAAACTATCTTCTTTCCCAAACACGACAGGTTTTTCTTTCCTTGACTTGTTGATAGTAAGTACCAATATAATATACACTAACCCAACTTTCAATAGCTTTAACAAATTAGCATCTTAATTCATAAAAGATTATATGGATACAATTTCAGTATCAAACCTGATTTTAGCTCCATCATGACCACACCAAATGGCTAAATCTTTCGATACAAACTTAAGGACAAACAAGAGCCTCATACATAAAAGCAAGAAGTAACTTGCTTTAATAACTTTAGTAAAGCAGGTTATCATGGGGCTATAAAAATAGGCCATGAATAAAAGCAAAGCAAGAAGAGCATTACATTCATATATAAAAGCAAGAAGAAGCCGACTGGAAGGAGCATATTGGTGATTTTGGCATTCAGGTAATTAAAATAATACATTTGTATTGACCAATTTATGAAAGCACTCCATCTATTCCATACAAAGAAATTGAAGCATGAAAAATGGAGACTCTGTGCAAACATCAAGAACAACATTAACAATATTATATATCAAGGTTTGAAGTGTGGTTCTAGACCGGGTATCAATTGGGGATTGGGTCACAATGCTGCTAGAATGGTATCATCCTGAAAATTGTGGGCAGTTGGTATGCTAGTAATTCATTGGGAAGCCTTTTATATTTCTCGTTTTCTTTCTTCTATCATTTGTCATTTCTGATAGTTATATAGAGGGTCTATAGTGATTATTTGTCACAGTTGATGATTGGGATAGGTTTTCTGAGCCAATGATTGGATCTATGGTGCCAGTACTGGCACCAATTTGGAATGAGTTTATGGTGTCCATAATCTAGGCCATCTCTCCCCTTCTTTCTCTTTTCTTCCCTTCCTTGTTAGGAGTGAGTTGTACTTTGATGATGTACTAGCACAAGGCCTCTTCTTGGGCCTTTAGTCTGGGGACTAAGGCCACAATGGGTCTAGTCTCTCGGTGGGCTGACTATACACATACGTACATACATACACACACATATACATAGATATATATCGACATACAGACACATATATACATGCACACACATATGTACATTTATACACAAATATACATACACACACCCCTCTTTTCTTGATTCATCCTGATTGGCACCACTAGTCCCAATCATCGATCCAATTGATATCGGCGGGTACAAACAAATGTCAACTAGATAACCTGATTTTTACCAGGACTTGATTTCTCCTTGGTTTAATCTAGCACCTCCAAAGCAGACCAGGATCGACTGGACCTTTTAAACCTCGATTCACCTTAATATCTACAATTCTAAAGCCAAAATAAGAACACAAAGGTCTATTGAATAGCCCAATTTTATGTGCAGTACAAAATTATTGCATTTGAAAGAAATGTCCAATTTAGTGTAAAGAATCCATCTAAAATGATGAGACAAGCTTGAAAAGGTGGAACTTTGAGGATAATAATGTTGAAGATTCACTTAATGGTGAATATTTAATATATAATGAAGGGTTACTGAAGAAATCAGTGTTACCAAGGAATCAAACTTTCCTATGGTGAAAGACTGTGCACAATTATATATTATTTTTAAAAGAGAAAGAAAAGAATGTGTCAAATTATATATCTACCAAAATGATCAGGAGGGAAAACAAAGCATGCCTAAGATATATGTTTCTTGTTGGATGTCAAGTGAATGAATAGCGGACCTCTTCTCCCAGAACCAGCAGACTTAACTAAAAGACTCATCATGACACAAAATCAAGAAATAAAGGCTCAATTTAGAAGTTTGTTGGAATAGCTTGCTTATCCAATGCTTCGCCATGAATATGTGACTTTATAGTCTTGATTGCGTCAAACCTCGTGGCAGGAGTTGAGTTGTTTGCTATTCTAGCAACCACCATTCTTAAAGTACTCTGCACCTCTACTAATGCCTTATGATCTCCACTAAACCGACTCAGAAAAAACCTTGACACCTACTTTTGCATTTCTTCTCTATTCTCAGATATAAATCCAATAGAATCCCTCTCTCGCTCATACCCAACCTAGATCTCCCCCCTGAGGCCTCGATTGACACCTTCAATTTAACGTACTCCCCTTGTATAATCTGTAACAAAATCCTATCACGTCTAATCATTCAAAAGATCCAAAAAATGTCATCTTTAGGACGTCTCCGCAGACCTGCTGCACTTAAATATATGTTTATTTTTATTTTCCTTTTTGAATCAAAACATAAAGAAATCCTACACGCAGAACGCCCTAAAACATCAGACATCGAAAGAACAATAACAGCGGAGAAAGAGATGAATACCTGCAGGGCACCGAGCTGCCGCTCCAGTGACTCGAGTGCATCACGAATGCTCAGAAGGCTCTCTTCCTCCTCATCTTCTTCCTCCCCCTCCTCCTCCTCCACCGCCGCCCCGCCCCGACCCCGCCGCCGCCGTTCCACCGCCACCAGGATCGGCTTCCCGGTCTCGATCCCCGCCGCTCCGATCGATGCAGTTGCTGATCTTGGCGCGGAGCTCCGATGCTCGGGCCAGCACCAGCCCTATCTCCTCTCCCTCCATAGCCCTCGAATCCTTTCCCCCACTCTCTCTCTACAGTGGAGAGGAAGCTGCGAGAAGTGGACAAAGAGCGGCTTCACGACTTTCATATATTTCTCGCCCGAGAGGTAGTAGTTTGTTTGGACTTCGAGAAAGGAGAGGCTCCGAGTCCTTGGCCGCGATGGATGGTGACTGGTGAGCGAGGACCGTCTCGCCCCGGACGACATTGGCCGATCAAAATAATCTCTTACTTTATAATTAATCAATAATTATATAGTCTTGTCTCGACTATGTATAATATCCAATAAATAAATTTCATAATGACATATCGAACTTTTTTATAACTACAGTATGTGGTATGAAACTTTTTAATACTAAAATAACAACAATTGTATTATAATAGAATATAATAGATGAATGATGATATTATTTTTCCAAATTAATGTACACTGAATAAAAACTCATCATTTTCTTTTCCTTTGGGTTATTATATATATAAATACACACGCGCACACACACATATAATAACTGAGGGTCCATAAAATTATAATATCTCCCTCTATAATATTATGGTACTTGTTATTTAAATCTTGTGTTACAATTAAGATCCCATAATGCTAGAGGGCTCTCATTCCACGTACACAAAAAAGTTCTGCCAGGCGGTGAGGGGAACAGCGCACATAAGAATGATGCAGTTGAATATTTGATTACTAAGCATTACCAGGTGCAAAGATTTTTTCATGTGCATATAGCGGGAGTCCTAAGGAATTTTCCTTCAGCATATTATCACTAATTGTGCTTTGGTTCATGCAAAGCTAAGGCAATCTAAAGCTATAGTTAGGGTCGGGAACAAGGATCTCTTGGACAATTGTATCTTACAAGTGCCAAGCAAGCCAATTAGTGTACCACTGAATGCATGTACAGACTGATGGTCCTTGGCACAGGAGCAAGTGCATGAGTAAATCATGTATATGCACCGGTTTGGGATAGCATTTTCTTGATACTCTTTAAATTTATATTAAATTTCCATGTATTTGCTCCCAATATGCTCTCTATGTTGTCTTTATAGCACATTCCATCATCTCCTGATATTTAATTTGGCACCATTGTTATTTGTTTGTCCCAATGAATAACAGCTACCAAGACAGTAATGTCTACAGATGCCGGCAATCCTCATCAGGACTGGCCAGTATGCTACATCAGGCCTTGACAGGTTAGAGTGGAGTTTCCATACTTCCAATTGCAGCTGCAATTCCTATTGCAGCAGTTGAAATTGCAGAGAAAAAAACAATATAAATGACTCCATTAGCTCAAGTAATCTAGATGCATCTACCACTTTAGTGCAGGAAACCAATGATATTCTACCTTTGGCATCAAAGTTTGTGTCAAAATTAATTGATTTAAAAATTGATTTATATACAATAATACAGTATGTAGCCTTTAGGTACACTTGTATCAACTCTTCTTGTACAAAAAAATAAATTAAAAAGAAAGAAAGAAAGAAAGAAAGAATAAAAGTAAACACTCAACTCATCTCATTCTAACACACATACACACACACAAATTCCCAAGCCTTTTTCCTATCTTAGTGATGCATTTTGTCAGTTAATCTGAGGAAAACTAATTCTCTTGATAGAAGATACCGAAAAGTGTGGTTGTAAGGTATCCATTCGATGAACTTGTTTGCTCTTCCTTGTTGGCATCGCTGCATGGCCATCCCAAGACTCTCAGGAAGATGGCGTTGAATCACATCCACCAAACCCTGTGAACTTAATTTTGTGTCTTTAGCATATGCATCAATCATCTTTGGCAGAAGGATCTTCTGCTCCTTGCAAATAGCGATGGATGCACGAATAAATTCTTCTTTTGCAGCTTCCATTTGTTGAGACAATCTCTTGGAAGTATATATTCGAACCTGAAGATCAAAATGCAACTCCAGTTTCATCAGAAGAGACTAACACTAGCACTAGTTTTACCGAGTTAGTAAATTTTTCAGTACTAATTGAATATTAGTCATAAAAAATTCTAAAATGGATATCAGGTGGTCTGAATTCTAAATATAAGCAGAACATTAAGTTTTCTCATTAATCAAGATTTTAACAATATATGGTAATGTTTAAACAATATTGTAGGAGATAACCTGAGGAACTGCAATCCACATTAAGACTACTTTATCTCAGGCTATTAAAAGAATGTGGGATGATGCAGCTCAATCCTTCTTTCTTAGTTGCGCTCATACAGTCTAAATTTAAACATAGCAGGACTAAATGTAAAATCTTACTGCAGGATCAGAAAGGCTTCCTGAACAAAGTGCAAAGCGTAGGAGCGGTTCTGGCTGCTTAATTGCATAGGCTTGCCACTCATCACCAGCTTTATACTTCATCCTTGGATAGAAAATGTCCGAAGCCACTACAAATAAAAAATAAAAAATAAAAAAAAACTTAAGCCTCATTTTGAATTGTTATTGATGTTAGCAGTTCAATTAGTAGTGTGGCAAGTGAGAGGTCTTTTAACTTTGCCATAGCTAATTTTCCAGCGGACAGTAAACAAATAGATGTTTTCTGCTCTGGAAGTACTGCTAGATAATCATTTATATCTCCTAGAAACTAGAAACCTAACTAGTTTGTTGATGTTAAACTTTCTCCAAAAATGGTTAAGAATTTTCAGTTACTTTTTTAGTTACAATAAGAATTATGTCAGTATGAAACTTCTTTGGCATGATAGAGGCATAACTTGGAACTGAAACAATTACCACTACTGAAGAGAGGCATTTCAGAAAGCATGAATGTGAGCATCGTTTATGTTAAAGTTGCAAAATTTCAATGAAACATATCCATATATCGAGAAGGATATGGGACACACCTGTCCCGGACAATTTATTCGGCATCCTAGAATTGAACCCTGTATTGTTGCTGCACTTACAGAGCGGCCACCTACTATGCATGTAGCCTGTGGTAAAGTGATCATAATGAGGATATTTGTCACTCTCTAATCACTCAGCTAAACACACTTCTGTTTTGGGAGGTTAAAATCTTTGCAATTGCCTTTGCATTTACCTTGATGAGAAGTGATGCCTTTTTTGCATTGTTTTGTGGAATGCCATATTCCAAATGTGCCTGCAGAGGAAGCACAAATTAGTACCACTCATAGAGGGCAAGAAAGATTATACATCAAAGATAGAAACAACATGATGGAGGTTTTACAACAATAGGTAAATCATTACATGCATCATTAAAGCATTGTGTATGTTGATCCAAAAGGCAAGCTTTTCTTCATTCTTCATCTTTCTTGGATCAACTGTTTCCAACCGGTGAATTATATACCTGAACAAATGAAAACATATGGTTAGAATAGCACACAGTTAATGGATTGCCTTCTTAAGGGTTATGGTTAATCATCAAAGGTATAGAACAGTGGTAAAAATGTGGTTTCTCGAAGAGACTAGTTATGTCATCAATTTGAATATCTCTCTTTTTTTAAATGCTTTGGTAGAGATGAGCAGGCAAAAACAAATCTAAGCAGAAGAACGAAACAATAGATAATAATTTCATACACATGATACAAACTGATAATACCATCATCAGGAGACTCACTTATAATTTTGTAGCATGTTTTCAATATCTTTCAACCTCCGACGATCCCTACAAATCAAAGACACCTCTGCCATCGCATTGTATGGTCCACTAAACTCTTTTAATCCTTCAACTCGGAAAGGATTTATTAACCGAGCATCAAGAGTACATTCTCTTCGATAGACAGGAGTCCACATATCTTCCAAATAATGAGGAGATAGCGCACTCATTGATGAAAAGGATGAAGTTGGAGAAGATGGGTATCCATGATGAACTAAAGGAGGGTCAGCGAGTTTGCAATATATAGCACCCATGCATCTCACCATATTCTCAGAAAGTTTATTAGGAGTCTCGGGAACATGATCAGCTAAGTGAGTACCAAGATATTCTGCTAAGCGTGTCACACCTGAAGCAGCATTCCGTTTTCCTGTGCAGTAACAATCAAAATCCCAAATAAGAAGAAATTTCAGGTAGTCTTACAGTTGGTAGTAACAAAAGTGATAGACCATCCAGTGATAAGCAAACGTCTAGTTACCTTGAGAAAAGACAAAGGTTGAGATTGGCATGAATAGAGAGCTCTAGCTAGACTTTCTTCTGAAGGTGATATTCTAGCTGAACAAACTGCACGTTGCGAAAGCGACGAATGGCTCCAGTGAACACCGGGACCAGCTAGCTTTTCCTGGCTCTTGACTTCATAAGCTTCAGTCTCTGCATTGATAACCCATTCTCGAGGGAGCTGTATCCGATCAGATTGAACTGCTGGATTTTGTCTGTTATATGAGATGCCTAGCTTTGCAGATTCTTGAACTAGCACTGGTTGGGTGCTTGATAGCTTTTTTGATCTCTCTCCAACAAAGGAGGGAGATATTGTGGATATTTGTTGGTCAAAAGCTTTTCGATAGAGTGATAGCAGATACTGCTCCAAGTACGTAACTTCTAACTCTAAAACGGCAATCTCCCTTATCAGTTCCTTAGCAGGCTGAGAGCAAATAAAGGTGGTATCATTTAACTTGCCAAGAACAAGATACAATAATTACAAAAAGATATTAAGCCAAGATGCACACAATACAAGTTCATAAATGAATCCAAATTCAGCAACAGAATTGATAATATAAGTTTTTAGTCGAAGGCTTGAGCAAAGCCAATCTTGGTGTTATGCCACAAATGAACAAGCAAAAAAAAAAAGTAGAAATTATCTCACAAAAGTTGTTTTATTCCATCAAATAATCTAGAGAGTCAAGTGGATCAACATAAGCAATAGGACATATTCTTATGAAAACAACAAAAGAAACAATATTATGACAGCATCTAAGACCCCGCTCACCCAAAACTCAAGATATCTATGTGACAGCAAAAACCTCATCAGACTGACTCCTGCAACTGGGTGGTTATAAAGGAAAGTGAGCATTTAAGATAGAAACAGCAAAGAGCTACCTTTGGCATCAACGTATCATTTGAAGAATTAAGAGCAGAAGACCTAAATCCCAATGCTTTTCTAGAGAACCACGCACCATTAACTGATCCTGTAGTCGTTTCTCAAGTTGCAGAATCTGCAGAGCACCGACAGAATATGGCATAACAATTAGTATGCAGAGATAACATGAATTGACTTCATAAAACCTACCATGATCATTAAGAAATTTCATTATCAGAAGAAATTTCGAGTCCAGTGCTCAAAATGTGTGGAGCTCTGTCAACAATTCTCCCTGTTTGCATCAAACCAAATGAGAAGCTACAGCTTCTCATATGGCCTGCAACAGTTTAATTTAAAGAACATTATCTGCTGCCAAGAAGAATAGCTCCGAAGCAACAAGAGCATCATATGGTTTCTACCCAAAACAAGGACATGACCACTGTACAATAAAGGTGATTTGAGTAAATCTTTCTTCACATATTGCTAGAGAAATTTGCATTTGAAATACAGGGTGTGGTTCCTGAGGAGGAGAAGGATCCAATCGCTTCTTGATATTTCATTTGAAATGTTGCAAGGTCTAATCAGAATCAGAAAACTCTTGGAAAAAGAACAAAGCCTAATGTCCATATATGTATGACACATTGTTTAAATCTAGGCTTTACAATACTTTCCTATGAGTTAAATAACATAGTATCAAACTCATTAAGAAATAGAAAAGAAACCAAATTTAAAGCCATCCATGGTCAAGAAACATTTCAGTGTTCAAAAAATGATAAACTTGACCAATGATTTTGTCTTTTGAACATCCAGTGCTTGGTGTTCATATGATCACAGCCTTTCTACAGTCATAATTGAAAAGTAAATGATTAATGACTGAGTTGGCAATAAGCCAATGGAGCTGAAGAATATTGGGCCACATTGGGCAGTCCAAATGAGAGTTGATATTTGAGAGGACTTAACAGAAAATCAAATATTGACAGTCAGATGAAGATGTTAAACAGCTTAGTAAGGAAAAAAATCCCAGTATTCTTATTTCAGAGAGCTATAGGTTCCATTGCATACCTCTTGTTTCAAAGAATCCTGGATCTCAGCATCAGGCAGTGGTTTCTTCTTCACGTCGAAATCTCCCATGGCATTTCCCTTTTCCTAAAACTCAAATCAAATAAATAAATATCTATCATTTATTCTATTGAAAAACCTAAGCTGATCATAAAGAAGCAAATTCACTCCTAATCTGATTAAATAAAGCCTTATTGCTGCCATGGCACCGTCTTCAGAACACCATCTTTTCCAGTTAACATGTGACTTAAAAAGTTCCTTCAAAACCAAAAGCGACAAGCATGGAAGAAAATAAGGTAAAGTTTCAGGTAGAAGTCTAAAATCAACAAAGCTTAACACCTTTACAATTGGAGTAATTGAAAATAAGTTTTAGGTTCCTCAGCATATGCAAGCTAAAAATCCCAGCATTCATGATATACGAAATGTTACCAGCTTAATGGAGGGAATGATGACAAGAGTTTTACCAGCTTAATGTGATGGATGGCTTTCGATGAAGAATCCAATTTACCTTCCCTAATTCTCCTTTCAGAATCACTGCCATTACAAATAACAATTATTAGCAAGGGTGCATCCAGAATCAATGCAGAATCTGTCAAAAAACCAGATGCACATCTACAAACACCATATATTTCGGGTAAACTCCTGACCACTTCCACCATTTTCTAGCTAAAATAACCAAACTTCCACTTTCCCAAAAGCCTTTGGATTCCTTGAAGAACCACTGACAACAAAAAGAGAGAAAATAATAGTAGAAACAGATTTTTATAGATCAGCTACCTCTTGGAGCGCTTATGCATTGAAGACATCTTGCTGGAATTCATTTCCTCCAGAAAAGGCTTGTAGCATTTCACCTCTTGTATTTGGATGTCATAGCTTTCCTCAATAGCTTAGATTGTGAGAAACAGCTGAAAATATCACCAAACCTTCTGTGAGTGGGGTACAAGAGAGGACACTCTTCTGGCATTTAGCCACGACACAGGAATGCTTTATCAAAAGTAAATAAGGAACAGCATGGAAGCAGAATGAAGACATCTAAGTTACTGACATCCTTGACTGAGAGAGAAATGTAAGTTACTTGTCAAAACGGGTTGGTTAGCACTTTAGCAGCCAGGAGAACCGAAGCCAGTGATCCAGGGGCCAAACTGGTCTTTGGATATCCCTACTTCCCATCAAAATCCAACATTCTTTGCAGCGTGCAAAGCCACCACCGAAAGCATTCCCACCAATCAAACAATGATATAGAAAGGTCTAAGCCCAGCACAGGAAAGAGCTGAACTGCCACGCTTAGAGGCGCATAAACACTCCTGAAAGGAGATATTTGACCATGACACACTCTAAAATGCCTTAACTTTTAATTCCTTTTGGAAAAATAGATTAATAAAGGTAGGCTTTATATGGAGAGCCACTAGGACAATAGTAGCAACAAATATCATGGAAACACTCTTCTGCACTTCTTTACTGATACAAGCTTATTAGAAGTTTGACAACATAAACAAAGTTTGGCTACCTGTGGGAACTGATGTTTGTCTGGTTAAGTTAAAATCTATCAGCAAAATTTCAGTTACTAATAAGTAATAAAAATGTTGGTTCTAAATTCAAATATTTGAGCATTTATGTAATGAAATTTAAAACCAAGTTTTGACCGAAATGCCACTGCACTCCCAGTTTTTCAGTGACATAACATTCATTAAAATCTAAAATATGACAATATAAATGGATGAGGGCCAGGAATGCTGATTACTTTATCTATACATGTTTTATAGTCTAGACCCCTAAACTAGATTGCTCAGCATTAAAGACAAGGGGGTTTTAGCCGGAGAACGTTAAAAACTTTTTAAAGGAGAAAAAGTAAAGATAAACAACCCTCAAAAGGGATGAAAGTGAGGGATAAAGGTGGCATTGGGTACTTAAAGGGAACTAGCTCTATTGGGTTTTCCTCTTGCTTTGGGCTAACAAACTCCTAAAAAAGCTTAAGATACCTAAGTTGTCTTCTGTTCGAGAGAGCTTATTGTTTGTCAAAGAATCAATTTTTTAAATGATGTAGGCAGGCTTGGCCTTTTGCAATACCAAGGCAAGAGACAATGTGAGCAAAGAGGTCAGCAACACAGTCCCTTTACCCTTAAGTGATTGGAAAAAAAGTACAGCTTTTAAAGTCCCATTGGATTACGCAGAAGAAAATAGCCAAAGTCTTCCTGTCACCACATGACTTTGTAGCTTTGCACGTTGAGATCCTATGCAAGCCTGGGTATACTCTTAGAATAGAATGGGAACTGACATGATCTAGCTGGAAAAATGGATTTCTTTACTGCTTATTTTGTATAGATTTTTCCTTTTTTTGAGAGGGAGAAGGGAGGGCTGAGAATCCCACCATTTATTTTATATGGATCGTGACTGCTGCTACTACTAGTAGGACCGGGTCCTGTCATCCTCTATTGAACAAGATGTTATTGAACAAAATGTTTAACTATCTTCTTTGTTTCCATCAGTTACCACATTAGTATTACTATGAGACCTTGAACCATAGTTTCTTGTATCAATTTCTTTTGATACATTTTTTGACATTCTAAATCAAATCCTAAGCAAATTCTTGTCATGTTATCTGATTGCAAATTTTGGGACAGCTGCATTAGGTCTGGAAAACAAACCATATCCTCATTTTGCAAAATAGTTACCAGCATGTCAAGAAGTATGGTTCAATGTAAAGTAACCTCATTTAGCCGAAAGTAGATGACATCAATGCCTTCAATCACCTTTACAAGCACATTTCCCTGAGTAAATTTTCATATCCCAATGTAGTCCTACCATTAGTCCTTGAGAAGGTAATTTCGTTCCTTCTTCAGGACATCATATTAAGCATTAATTCTTTAACTAATTACTTCCTTGATCGAAAGATACGTTGACACTGTCAAGCATTACAGACATATAGACATGTATATTATAAACTCACCTTTTGTTTTCATATGCTATTCTACTAATGCCAAAGCTACTGCTAGTTTTTTTGTCAATGAAGTTTCCTGCATTTTTTTTTTCTTTTCATGATGTTGCAAAATTTTTTCAGTCTACAAACTGTGCATACAAGAGCTAGATGAGAAGTCCCTATTTCAACAATGCTACAGTTTGGACAACTTATGGTACTTCAGATTTCCATTACATATTACAAATTTAAGACCGACAAACATATTTAATCTTCTGCATCTAGATTTTGAAGCCGGGTGCCCAAGTCATAGAACTTAATTGTCTTTGCAATAAATTATTTATTGCAACGCAGCAACAACAGGATAGAGGATGATCAGAATACAAAAGACTGACAGACATACTCTTAGTTTCACGTAATAATGAAGCTGATGGTGAGAAACTTTTAATTCAGATATCCCATGGATAAAGAACTCTTTTCGCAGCTAGGCGTTTTATATTGAGATCCAGAAAGATGCTCATATGCAATGTAGTCATGCACTAAGATAAATCTTATCTAAGATCTGCCTAGAATTTTGTAGCTCTGTTGTTCTTTACTCCAAGGTCAAAGGCAACTGAATCTCAAGTATACTTTCCCAAATTTAACTGATACAAGCCTAGTCTTTTATTACTGTCCTTCTTACTGACATCAACATACAAATTTTAATGTTAGAAGGAGAAAAAAGTTTCATGCTCTTACCGTACCACCTCTTAAATTCTTCTGTCACGATTCCAAGATTAAGTCGTCCACAATGGAAATCATGGCAATTTAGATCGATCAAAACTGGAGAGTTACTCCAACAATTCAAGGATAGAAAATTAGAATCTCTTTAGAGAAGTTTCTTTTCGTTTCCAGGAACGTGTCTACATAAGAGAAAAAGCATAAAAATTAATTCATGCGAAATACTAAAGTTTAAAGGTCATCCATCACAAGTACCAATAAAACTAAAGGGAGATAAAGAAGAAACGAAAGACTGTGAAGCAAGAAGAGCTCAAAGGTCTCTTCTCCCGGTGTGTCACGAAGCTCTCAGGGGAATGTGTGCTTGATTGAGGAGCAGTGAAGAGAAGCGAAGGGAAGTGAAAGAGAGAGCTTTCGGATCTTCGAGGCCAAAGCAGATGGCAAAAGCGTGTATTTCCTCCACTTTTGAACCAAAGTTGAAATATTTTACGGATAGAATACATGGCCACGCGTTGGACTTTGTTCAACGGAAACGATAAGAGAACTTTTCCAAAGAATTAGACAAGGAGTCAAATGGTGGGGTACGCTGCCAAGGTGATGGCAAAAGAGAGTCCAATACCAGTCCTCAGCACAAGTCTATCTACCACTTTCTTGGATCCTCTTCACCCTATGAAGCAACAACGCAATGCTATAGTGCAAAGTTGTTAAGTAATGGTCATAAAGATTTTATGGAGCATAATTAACTAGAAAGAAATGCTATAGTGCTGCTCTTTAGTAATGAACTTGATATCAACTCTGAATGATTATGTTACTATTTAAATTTCTAAATAATCAAGATGCAGAAGATATTTTAGTGTGATATATAGAGTTGTGTATCCCTGCAAACTGAATTCGATCTTGAAATAGTATCAAAGTTTGGCGCATTAATGCAAAACAATGACTAAGATCACAATTAGTTTTTGTAAATATCTGTGGAGTGATAATTGCAGTCACTCCCGGTGGTTCTATTGGTTAAAGGAAGGAGCAAGGACTGAGAAGAGGAGTGTACCAATTAGAAAAAAGAGTGTATTTGGGGAAAGGGACGGATAAAGGTGGAGCAAAGTCACGCGAGCGACAACCAAATATTTGTATTACAATAAGATAAGAATTACAATTGCAGTTAAGACCAGAATAAAAGTCTGCTAATGATAAAAAATGAAAGATCTAGCTGCTGGAAATCGACTCACATGGTATGGTTGGTTCATGATTACATGGCAATGATGAGACCGGCGCACATGTCATGATCATTCACAAATACAGCTCATATCAAGGACAAAGCGAAGAGCATGAAGTGAACTCTGAGATGAATGGTTACAAAGATGCTTGGATGCACATGAGTGGCATCTCATTGGAGTTTTGTTGGTTTCCTAAGGATAAAACACAGCAGTGGCTACCCACATCCACTGAAAAGTGTACTTCACCCTAGCTTTCAGATTTACACAATTTGAGAAATTATACCCTCCAACGCGTTCACCTCATGTTGCTCCTACTATAAGCTCCATTCATCATGCATTTATCTAGATGATTAGCCCATAGGAATGGGATAAAAGTGATTGACGTGGTGCACCACCACATAATGTAGGATATAATTTCTCACACAATTGATGCAGTTTTTTAGATACTAAACCGGCTCATGTTCCAACAAAACTGGTTTAACCAACCGGTGTGGTTTGGTTTTAAAGATGAATTATCCACTCTGCACATGTGGTACCGAGCTACCCACCTCAACTGTAATGAGGCACGACATAACATTGTAGCAGCACAGCCCACATGATTCCTTGCTATAGTGTTTCGCACAGTTCCTATGGATAAGAATCTCACTTCCCAACGCAACATGGAATGACAATGCCTGACAGCATCCAAATTGCCAATATTGCCTGGGATCCAATGAATCATAAAACACACCGTTCCTTAGAAGATTCATGTAGATTTGTCTTGCCATATCTCAAATTAGATTTAAAAGATCCAAAAGTGAAAATCAAGATTTGATGCACCGATCAATACGATATCATATAAGACAATCTCATATGATATCAGTACCGAACAGATGCAATCTCATACCACATCGATATTTGATACATCTCACCATCTCAGTACTATACCGTATGTCAATGCTGTAATAGGATGATCGATATAGATTCTAATCCTAAAACGGCAAACCTCAATGAAATTAATGTTCAAAAGCTCCGTCAGTTGATTAAGCCATCAAAAACAAAAGAATCGACCAGCATCAAGCACTAAAGGACCATTTCAAGTCAAATAATTCAAAATAGGTACCGTGCATTGTGCAGTACTCATAATCTCAGACTTTAGAAATTGAAAGACAAATTTCTTGGGCAAGTGACGAGCGATTTAACCAGCAAGGACAATTTGAAATAATACAAGTGTAAGGTGACATTCTTTTACATGGAAAGGAGCTTTAAAAACCACTCCGTGTTTGTGAGTTGGGTAACAACGGCAAGACCTCTTGACTCTTGTGCTGGACGGTGGTCATTCTAAACAAAAGAAAGAGCTATGTAAAATAACCTTCCACCACAAAACTATGCACCAATGGGAGGAAGTAGAAGAGAAACAGAAAATATGTTACATTATTAATTGATGCAGCTACCTGCAAATAAATGAGCTACATGCATCGCAGATCAGTCTCAAATCCTCCACTGGTTAGTCCTTACAAGGGGCGTCACCTTACGCTTGTGGCCCATACTGTTCACCAGATCTTTGCGGGTACATACAGGAAACATATTAAGGTCTGGCATCTTTAATCGTCTGAGAACATAGGGAAAACTAAGCTGATCGCGTGATGTAAACCGGACCACCTCATTGAACCAAAGACACATGAAGAGATTCGTCATCGGTGTGTGCTCCCTTACAATCACAGAAGCTTCGGCTAGAGCTGAACAGGGTAAACATTACTATCAGTTTTGTTTTTGGAAATCAAATATAACATGAACTTTGCATAGAGATAAATGGTCTTAAAGATATGTTCGCTTTTGAACAAGGTTCACTCTGCTGAGAAAAGATCGAACCCAAAATGCTATGAAGCTGAGTTGTACTCAACCTGGCTGAGTATTCACTCACCCACAACTGAAAAGCATAGTCCAAGTTGGCAGCGCAATGGAGGCTGCCACTGCAAGGATACCCTAAGTCTAGTTCAAAGATGCTCTGGGCAAGCATAAACCCTACAGCAGCTAGCAACAAGACCTTGGCCCGCATGACCTACCCTGCTTATGATGCTATCCAAAACTTGGAAACATAATGATCAGAATTTCAGCATATAAACTAGTAAGGTATGATTAGAAGCAAACCTTTCTTCCCATTGAACCTTTTCTCATCAGGAATACCATCTTGCCGGTACTGATTTAACTGCACTTCCACTTCCTCTGGGGTTGCTTTGTGTTTTTAACAATGGCCTTTCCCTCATCATACAGGCTACTGCGTGCTCCATGTTCAGATATGGCAAGGATGGAATTTGTACGCCAAAGTAGTGCTTCCAGTACACCTAATGGATCTCTTCGAAATTGAGACTTTGAGTCCACCCAAATTGAATACCTTGCTTCAGGAAAAAGGCGATGGCTCAACATCTGTAGCAGTAAAGAAGAATGTCATCTAATGCACAAACAGATTCTGAAACAATCAGATCCTAAAAGGAGAGTATTCAATGTGCAGGATACTGAACAATTAGCCAAGCCTATTTTAAATATTGCAGCTTTGTCAAGAGGAAAGTGAAAAGCTCCATTTTCTACCAACTGGATAGATGGAAAAGAGACATCCATAGCTTGCAGGAAACCATGCATAAAGAAGATCCTAATAAAGTTCCTATTGATCATTTTTACCATTGAAGCTGAAGCGGCAGAATATATTCAACCATAACACCGCATTCATGCTCAATAATAAAATAGTTTGGCATAAGTGAAATAAATATCTCTCCTTATTATTTTAGTATCTTATATATTAAATAATCAAGAGATAGATGAAAATATATGTAATATAATTAGAGTTTTCTGGATTAATTGGAGAAGTGCCTCTAGGGTATAATGTGACTGATGCACATCTTGGAGATTTAGGAAAATTCTATAGGATTACAATAAAGCCTCCGGAGTTGTGCGACTCAAAATGTTAGGCAACAAAGAGGCTTCAGAAAAGAAGTTGAGCATGATAGAAATGAGAGTTTTAAGATGAATGTGTGGTAAAACTATAAAGAATAAATTGAGAGATGAATATCTTAGAGAAGCTGTGCGAGTTACATAAGTCAAGGACAAAGTGATAAATAGGTAATTGAAAATCGATTGAGATGCTATGGTATATACAACAAAGACTTTAGGAGGCCAAATAAGAAGAGCCACTTTAACTGGTATTGATAGATGTATGAGAAGAGAAGACTTAACGTAATAGAGATGTGAATTGTAACATATTAGAGGTGGCCCTAAATAGGAATCCTAGAGAAGAAGGACAAATAAAACCGAATCCTAATAGTTGAGATGAGGCTTGATTGTCATGATTTGGTTATGTATTAACAATTAGTGGGAGGGTGCATCAAAGAAATGAAGATACTGGCTGGAAAAGCTGAAAGACAGTGAAAATCTAAAAATTTTACAAGAAGATTGTCATAAGCATTGAAAATAAGTCCAATGAACATTCACAACTTTTCTCTACCTTTGGTATTTTCCATTCAACCGTTGATCGGCAAAAGGAAGATCTCTAACAACCACGATACGCCATTTACCAATCATATGGTCATCACCAATTATGTTCCTTCTGCTTCCTGAGCAGAGAGAGTGATTTCATCCCAAAATGCCACATAGCAAACCTGCATTAAACAAGATCCATTCATAAGTAAATGGAACCACAGAACAAATGAAACAGAACTTTGCAAATAAAACCTTTTCAAGTGATGCCTCTGTCATCCCAATAGGTTGGTAGAGATCATCCCCGCCACCAAATGCACATGTAGATACGACAGCTCTGCAAGTTCGCATGTAATTTTTGTCATCATCAGAGATCTTAAACCCACCATTTTCACTGTAGAAACCACAATGCACCATGGCAGTTTCATTCACCTGAAAACAATCATAAGTGCATGTAAAAAATACGATAAAGTAAACCAAAAAAAGAAACACAGCCAGGGAGTAAGGTCCATCACAATTTGCAAGGCAATGATTTAGGCAGAAGTTAGACATTAAATTATAATTTGTTAAGTTTCATGGCAAGAAGACTCCGTGGGCATTAAATTTTACAAGGAATTTTGGCAAAAAGAACTCTTGAAAACTGAACATTAATTTGGTGCAGAATAGAACCTTGAAACTTTTTCCTCTCTCGTGGAGCGTTTGATTTCCAGTGAATAATTAAATCTTGTACCTCCAGCATACTGTGGCAAAAGTGTGGCATTACCTGCAGCAAGGTGTTCCCCTGAATCTGATTTATAAACAATGCTCTTGAGGGGAACATTGGGTTCTGCACTAGCAGGGAACTCCAGTTTCTGTAATTTTTCTGGACTGAGCATCTTCAGGCAAGCTGTCAAATCCAGAAAACATATTTTTTAAAGAAATGAAGCTCTGAACTTGGGTTAGACACTGAAGTTATAAAGAACAGACTAACATTCTAAAAGTTGCGAAAGTTCTTTTATAATGAGGAAACAGGCAGCCTGAGCCTGTTTAGGATGCTCAAGAGAGTGAAAATAAACACAAAGACTTGACAGCAGATATTCAGCAAATCTAGGAGCAAACCTTTTGAGTCACTACGTACAATTCTACAATCTAATTGTCTGATATCTGTCATAAATGGCTCCAGGACCATGGCGAACTGATCAACATTGATATCCACAACCTTCAGCTCATGAGATTGAATCATTGAAACCACCTCAAAAGCAAAAGCTGGGTATAAGTAAGGCTGGTATGTTTTACAAACCACCCCCCACACCAACTCACCGCAAAAAGGGTTGGTAGGAACATGTTAATATACTATAATGTTTAACAGTCATAATCTTATAATTGGACAGCAGCAACATGGATCTACCTCCATAACTTGTAGATCTTTCGCCTCAGAATCATCTTCAAAATAAGAAGATGGATATCCCCTCTATTCCCACCTTTCTTTGAACTCATACCCTCCCACTAACTTAATCCTAGTAGCATCATTTTCTATGCGAGTTACTCGTCGGAGCAGTTCTTCAAATATACTCACCAATTATCGCCACATATTCTTCTTGAAAATATATAAGAACATTCAAAGGTTTTACTACATGGTAGAAACAAGATATACTTTTTTTTATTCCTTCATTTTGACCCGTAAAATGGGGACTAAACAAGAACCTTTGAATTATCCGTTCCCCTTATTCGCCAGATTGCTTAGACAATGTACCAGCTCGAACTCTTAGCAAAAAGAATAATAATAT
>KE505234.1:241652-255914 GCA_000441515.1 Elaeis oleifera | reverse complement strand
AAATAAATCTCGATATGAAATTCATTATCATTATTGAATGCACAATATTACAACCAAGTAATGATCTATGATGTAATTACTAAAAAATTTATATAAAAGTAAATTTAACAAGAATTTGAATATGAACCAATCTAATTTATATTAAAAAATATATATATAATTTAAGAATAGCTTATATAAATTATATAATATAAAGTTTAGAAGATTATATATTAAAATCATTATTTTTTAGTTATAGTATAAATGAGAAGATTCATGAATTATATATTTTAAAAATATTAAAAAATATTTATGATTATAAAATATGTTAAATTATTATTTTAAAATATTTTAATAATAATTTTTAAATATTATAAAGAATAAATAAAGTAATTTTATTCTTCAATTTTCTTTCAAAAAGAAGAGAATTGATTTTTTATGAAATAATTATTGTTAAATTTAATATCATAATATATTTGAAATAAATATACTTATAATATGAATAAGTTTTGAATAAGTATAATAAACTAGAACTCTATACCATAAGTTAATATTATCATGATGGCTAAGTACTCAGTAATTATCCAATAGATCTTATATGTTCGATTCCCTATATAGGTGAGTAATAAAAATTAATTGTAAGTTGAATCAAATACAAGAGTACCATAGTCAAATATGACTTAAGAAGATAATAATTGATTTTAAAATATTTATTATTAATTATAAAATATATAATTTTAAATAGATTATTTTAAAAAATATTTAATTCAATTGTATCTATAGTGATAATTATAATGACGTTAGCGTAGACTTGCTTGTACCAACGCTTACTAAAATCACAGCAATAGATGGTCATAGTTTTTAGCGGCGCCACCTGTTGGCCTGGTTTATCAACCTTTGGTATAGATTTTATCAATAATTTTTTTATATTTTTTACGATGGTTTTGACCACTGCTACAGACCTCTTTTGTTATAGTGTGTAGAAGGTACTATATCTTTACCTATTGCTACACGACAGGTGCTGAGTCAGGTCATAGTGATGCTTGACTTTCTTGCAGTCAAAGTACCCTCAACTTACAATATAGTACTAGGACGATCTAACTTGAATGCTCTTCACCCCATTATCCCACTTACCACCTGCTGATGAGATTTGCCAATGGTGTAGGAGAAGTATGAGGTGATCAAGTGTTTACCTGGCAATGCTACATTATCACTCTCAAAATAAAAGATCAGTAGAGACACTCAGGGCTTCGACATTTAGGATGAATAATGGCAACAGTATGGAAAGCCAATCGAGCAACTTCTCTTAGTCCCCCTATGTGAGTCAAACCGTAATAGAATTATACAAATTGGAGCTTAGCAAGATGAAGCCTCCCAAGCTCAACTCTTCGACTTCCTATGGGCCGATGTCAATATCTTTGCCTAGTTGGTCTCAAATATGCCAGGCATCAATGTAGAGGTCATCATCCATAAGCTAAATATGGACCCCTTACACCGACCTATTTTGTAGAAGGAGAGCTTCATCCCAGAGCAATAGCAAGTTATCAATAAGCAGATGGACAGACTCATCACAATGGGTTTCATCTGTAAGGTGAACTATCCTAATTGGCTAGCTAACATAGTCCTCATAAAACAAGTAAATGAAAAATGGTGGATATGTATTGATTTATTGATCTTCATAAAACTTGCTCAAAAGATAGTTTTCTTGTCTAAGATAGATCGACTAGCCGATTCCATCTCAGGTTATCAAATATTCAGCTTCATGGATGTGTTCTTGGGCTACAACTCAATTAGAATGGTGCCTTAAGATGAGGGAAAAAGTCCTTCATCACTGGGGTAGTATTGCTATAAAGTTATATCCTTTAGATTGAAATACGTGGGAGCCACATGCCAGTCTCTAATCAATAAGATCTTCAATGAGTAGATCAACCACAAAATAGGAGTCTACATGGATGACATGCTGATGAAAATTATTAAACTGATTAATATATAGTTGACCTTGAGGAGACTTTTCAAATACTGAGAAAATACTGCATAAAGTTCAATCCGAGCAAGTACACCTTTGGCATTATTTGAAAATTTTTTTTGACTTTATGGTTACATAATACAATATTGAAGACAATCTTGAAAAGATCCGAGCTATCTTAGAGATGTCATCATTGAGGAGTAGAAAAAAAGTATAGCACCTAACAAGGATCACCACTCTGAGTAGGTTTATATCCAGGTTAGTGGAGAAGTCCTTATCCTTCTTTAAGATGCTCAAGTAAATCAAAAATTTTCAATAGATGGAGGGCCAAACTACCTTCAACCAATTTTGGAACTACCTCAACTCGTCACCACCCTAACAAAGCCCTATCTGGGGAGATGCTTTATCTTTACCTAGCTGTGTCCCCTATGGTGCTAAACTCAGTGCTAGTCTGAGATAAAGATAGAGTACAAAGATCAGTCTATTACATCAGTCGAGTTCTTTGAGGTGCTAAATTGAGGTATCACAAGATAAAAATATTGCATACACCCTCATCACCTTAGCCAGAAGACTCCAACCCTACTTCCATACTCACTCCATCATATGTTAATCGACCAACCTTCGAGACAAGTTCTCAAAAAACTAGATACTTCTAAAAGACTAGCTAAGTGGGCAGTAGAACTCGAGGAGTTCGACATTCACTGTCAACTCCAACCTTCCATCAAAGCCTAAGTGTTGACTTATTTTCTCATGGAGTGCACAATTCTTGAAGAGACAGAGATCCACATGGAGCCACTGGAATAGGATCCAACAGATTTCTAGATTCTCCATGTTAATGGGTCTTCCATCACTAATAAAAGTGAAGTTGAGTTGATTTTAACCAGTTTGAATGGGATCGTCATAGAACATGCTCTCCGCTCCAACTTCAAAGCATCCAACAATGAGGCCAAGTGCAAAGTTCTCTTGGTTAATCTGAAGCTTGCTTAGGAGTTTAGATTATGGTACCTCAAAGCTATCAATGACTCCTAGCTAGTCATCAGATATATCTAAGGAGAGTACAAGGCTAAGGCACCCAGAATGGCAAAAGTATCTCTAGAAGATATAACCTATCTCTTTCTCCTTTGATAAGTTTAAGATTTTATAGATCCCCAAATTAGAGAATGCCCAAGTTGATCTGCTCTCAAAGATGACCACCTCGAAATGCTCTGACCTCTTAAAGACAACCTATCTAGAGGTGCTAGATAAACTAAACATCAAGGAGAATTTGACCCCAGTCTTGCTGGTTGATCTCAAACCCAACTGAATAGACTCGCTTGTCAACTACCTATAAGAGAGAAAGCTTCTTGATAACATGAATGAAGCTTGAAGAATTAAGAATTAAGCCATGTGCTACATTCTACTCGAGGGGAGAAGATCATTGTCCTGCCCCTCTTTCGATTCCTCCTATACTCGAAAGTAGAGTATGTACTCCAAGAAGTACAAGAAAGCATTTATGAGAATCACCATGAGAAGTTGGACCTTATCCTACAAGATTTTGCAAAAAAGTTACAACTGGCTGAGCATCCAAAAGGATGTAGCTTACTTCATAAAATAATGCAACCAATGTTAACGACATGCCAACATTTAGCATTAGCAAGCAGCCCCTCTCACTCTGATCAGCTTTTGTTGGCTATTTGCTTGATGGGGTATGGACATTCTTGGATCTTTTCCATAGACCATCTGATAGAGAAAATTTTTAATAGTTGCCATCGACTATTTTACCAAATGGATCGAGGACAAACCATTAACCCAAATCACACAAAAGAATTCATGAGACTTCATTTGATGAAAGTAGAGAAGCCAACTTGCATGATCAATTATGGCACTGTATGCCAAGCTACAGTGTGTAGCCATAAAATCATGAATTGAGCTATTGAGTTGGTTGTGGTAGTTGAGCTAGATAGTTGTATGGTAGGTTGTACTACCTTAGCTACTTCTTAAAGCCACCACTAGAAGCTTCTAGATGTTGCATCAATGTAAGACGTGCCGGCATCTCTACTTCTCAAAGCGACATCATTGCTAGCAAATATTTCGAAGTAACAGTTGGACATTTTACCACTTATAATCCTAGTGATGATTCAATGTCAAATGGTGGGCCAACACATATCCAATGATCGATCCATGGGCTTCAAAAAGTCATATTGTTCTGGACCCTTTGAAGTCCTATATAAAGTTTAGAGAGAGTAAAACTGCTACTTTTGGCATCTTATTTGTTGGAGCTAAATAATGGAGAAGATTCCAGTTCATCCTCCACTATTGTCTACCCTCACTGCCTGACTTCCAATATTCGTCGTGCCCCCATTAGAGTCCTTAGTCCTCTTTGGTTCTCCAGTAGGTTCTCAAGTTCTTTTTTCAACTTCTTATCTCCAGCCTTGATTTTTTCTTCTCCTTACTTCCTTTTTTTTCTACCCTTTGATGGGATCTTTTGAAGAAAGGTTTGTAGATCAGAAGGCTATCGGTCAGGTATCTCCTAATTGAGCCTCGATAGAGTCCAACGAGACTTTGTTTGAAGTCATCCTTGGTCCAAATGCTATTAAGAGCATCCTAGACAAGGCTGATCTCACATGAATCCAAGCCAAGTACTTCATCCCTAGGCAGTATCTCTTGGAATTGCCCAATCTTTCTAATCGGGTGATGTCTCCATGGGAGGCACAGGTGGCCTTGTATGAAAAGGCTAGAAAATTAGCCTAAGACTCCTGAAACCTTTTGTCATCATTGAGCTATTAAATCAACAGCAGCTTTCTCCTGAAATTTAATTATCTACTTGTTATGTAGGAATGTTATTCAATATGGAAAAGCTTCTAGATATCTCCCAAAAGAAGAAGAAATCCGATCGAGAAAAAGCTAGTTCTTTGGTGGTGAGGTAAGATAGAGAAGTAAGATTGGGCCTAGCTGCCATCAACTTTAACTTCCTTCTCGAAGATTCTAGAGTCCACTATTGCTAAGGCACCCATCATGGGGCTAGTTGAATCACTAAAGGCTATGAACTGAGTAGCTACAATGTTGGATGCAAATGAAAGCCCCCAAGTGGAGATTTCGAAAGCTAAGATTTTCTTAGCACTTGTCTCTTCGTGGCCGCTAAAGGCTATCTTTGCAGCAAACTATGGAGGTCGTGCAACTTCCACTTTCATCTCAAGGGTGTGGATCACATCCCTTCGTTCCAAGGTGGTCACCTAAGGTAGTGGAGTTCTATTCAGGAAAGACATATCAGAGGGTATCTACTCAATCGAAAGAATTACAGTTGATTCTTCAATGAGTCAAGGTTGAGAGTAGGTATACACATGCAATGAAGTTTAAACCCTCAACTCAATTAGAAAGAGAGATGATTGAATCTTTTGGAGCTTGACGAAGATCCTCTCTATAGCCTTAAAGGACAGAAAGCTCAAGATAAAGAGTGGACTCCTTTTGAATATGATTGTCCAGCCATCTTCGAGCTACATGGCATCAGAGATAGAAATGAGGTGCAACATTTGTTAGCTATTCCCTTTGTTTTCTTATATATAACTATGCTCGAGCATTGAGCTAAAATCTTATAATTGGAATTGGTAATAGAAAATCTATTTTCTATATGTTATTCTCCAATATGTAGCATTGTATGATTGCTCTGATTATCCCTTACTTAGCTTTGCAATGCTTACTGTTAAAAAGACTTATAGTCTTTGGAGCCTTGCCCCCTAGTCTTGGTCTTGATAGTTACCTTCGTTGAGATTGTTGAGGGCTCTATCCCCCAATGCTAGCAAAAGCGCATAGAGGTATATAGTGGTGTTTATTTGCTTGAAGCACTTGACTTCTGAGCCATTTATATCTTAAGAATCAAGTTGTCCCTTGTCTGATGAACGCTTCAACTAGAGTTGTTTTGTCTTAAGGAGGTCAGCGAGCTATCAAGTTTTTGGCTCAAGTGCCAAATCATGCTCCGTCCGAACCACCTATCTTGGTCGGTGACTTATTGAGGCTTTGGTGTAATGGCTAGAAGCACTCAGGCTACAACATCTACAGGCCAACTAGTTGCTAGGCTTGTTAGGGCACGATGGTCAAGATGCTTAGATCATCCCGCTTGTGTAGGCAAGTATTCCTCAAGACTTAGATGTAGTAGCTCAAGTATTTGAGCTATATTGCTTATCTAAGTTAGTTTCCAAGGCTTTTGGGCATGGTGACCAATGGTGCTTGAATCTTACCATACGCGTGCAAGTATCAATTGCCAAGGCTTTTAGGTGGCTTAAGATACTTTGGTTGTGCTGGATGCATAGATTGGGAGCTTGTTCAAACCATCCTTCCTATATACATTAGTTATTAAAGTTTTAGGTGCAATGGTGTGAGCTACTCCGATAGTGCTGTCTACACAGGCTAGGAGATTATTTAGATCGTCCCTCCTATATGCATCAGTCATCGATGCTTTAGGTGTGGTGGCCTAAGGTGCTTGGGTTGTGCCATCTGCATAGATGGGGATGTTGTTCAAACCATCCCTCCTATATGCATCATTCATCAAGCTTTTACAGATGCAGTGGCCTAGCTCGAGTCATTAAGCCCGTGGAGACTAGTTAGACACCAAGACATTGTAGGCAGTTAGCCTAGCTTTGGTTATTAAGCTTATGAAAGCTAATTAGATATCGAAGATTTGCAGGCATGACTATCTAGCTTCAGTCGTTAAGCCTGTAAAGTCTGGTTAGACGCTGAGGCTTTGTAGGTGTAGCAACCTAGCTTGATTCATTAAGTCTATGAAGGCTGCATCTTAAAGCCATTGACTGCCTTGTCCAGTCAATGCAACGTTGCACTTATCAGTAGTCAGTGCAAGATGTGTCTGATCTTTGGTGAACTTCTGAGCGATATTCCTAATCTAAAGTACTTAGAAGAAAAGTTCTTACATAAAGAAGATAATTTGTTAAGAGGCTAGGTACTTGAGTTTTAGTGGTACATCTTATTGATGGTGGGTCGAAGATTGATAAAGTTTCATATTGAGGAAGGAGTGTCCCATCCAAATATTTCAAATGATAGGTTCTGGGGCATACTACTCGAAACTAGGATGGTCCTTCCAATTGGGGAAGAGTTTCTCTCAACTTGTTGGTTGAGTCAATTCAGCTCTTTTGACCACTAGATCTCTGGGTGAAAGAATTTAACTTTCACTCAAGAGTTATGGCATTGAGCTACTCACTACTGATAAGCTATCAGTCTAATCCAAATTTATTCTTTAATTTTTTTGAAGAGGTCTAGGATGACTCGAAGATCTTTAGGGTTCCTTTATTCATCACAGAAATCTATCCGATGAGAAGGTAGTCCAATTTTCAAGAAATGACTACTTTAGTGCCAAAAGTGAGGTTGAAGAGTTTCTCTGATAGGAATCCGATGAGTGGTGGGGTTGGCCTAGAGGATGTTGTGTAACTCATCCTTCCAGGATCTTTTGGCTCTATCCAGTCGTATTCTGTAGTCTTACAATATTATTCTATTGGTCATGTTAGCTTTTTCATTAGCTTGATAATGCCCGACTAAAATGAATTGGAGGTCAATGTGCAAGTCGGCATGGAGCGCTTGGATGTAGGAGTTGTCAAACTACTTGCCATTATCAATAATAATAATCCAAAAAAGTTTGAAGTGGCTTTATGGTACTACTGACCAATTAGAGCCTAACACGAACTGGACCATGAAGCCCTTCACCTTAGCTAATCTATTCCTACCACATGGTTGTACAAAAGGGTGCAAAGACATCCAAATTTTCTCCAATTGGCGACAATCAACCCATGACGATAGAACTCTCTCTCTAGCCATGATATCTGAATCTCATCATACCATTTATATCTTTTGGACATGCGAGAGGTTGGCCCCAATGGTCTCCATCACATGTCCCAAGATCTTGATCACAATGGGCTTCAATCCTTACCCATATAAATCACTCACTAAGGGATCCTCCAAGTAAGTCTATTGAATTCAAGCTAAGCTAAATGAAGTAAACTCTCTTGTTTCAAACATCCTATTGAGTCTAAGTCTCTCTGGCACCCAAATAGAATAAAGACTACTTCTTTCTCTCCTTCCTCATAGCATACAGACTCATGATCTCCTTCACTCTAGTTTTTTTCTTTTCTCTCTCTTATTGCCTTCTTCCACTCCGAAAATCCTCTATTTACTTAGGTAGTTTGATTTGGGCATCGGAAGGTTCTCCGTCAGAAAAATTTCATAAGTAGACTGCCTATGTTCGTGGTATTTCAAGACCGATTTGGATGTTGGATCGAAGATCCAATCATTGACAACCACTTGGACGTCTGTGGCTAGCTACCTGGATCCTTTAATCACCTCATCTAGCTCTCCAACTCATCTTCCAACCCATTAGCCTATGCTAGACCGATCTTGATGGTAGTAAGTTTGATTACTAATAGATTTTGGTTAACAATCTAGATTGGATCTAAAACTTTAATAAGTCTAGCTTCAGAAAGAGGTATAACATAAAATTTAACATGATAATTTATTATGTTTATTATATTTACTATCTACGAACTATATTTATACATAGTATTTTAGTAAAGATTTGAATATATAAGTGGAACCTTAGTTGGAAGAAGCAACACAATTTATCTCAAATTATTAAAGGTAAATCATAGGAACTTCTCCTCAACTTTAGCTTAATTTTACTTATGCCTCCTTGACTTTAAAAATATCAAACTAGCCTTTTAAGTTTTGATATAATCCAAAATGGTCCTACTATTTACTTTCAATAAATAGTGTTAACTTATCATTTCAATGGATGAAATATTCCTTACTCATATGGGAGAGATTGTTGGTGAGGAAGAGATGGAGGTGGAGGAAGCCACCATAAAAGAGAGGATGGGATTGCAGAGATTGGCATGGAGGAGGAGGACGACATCAAAGGCCTCATGGATAGGATTGGAGGAGGAGAAGATTGTGATAAGGAATAGAAGGAGAGAGAAAGAGAAATCATTGGCAAGAAAGAGCGCAGTCAAAGGAGCCACCATAGAGGGAAAGGGCTTATGGGCAGGCTTAGAGGAGGAAGAGGGGGTGACTAGGAGGAAGAGAGAAAAGAATGGACTAACGACGAAAAGGGACGAAAATGGAGGGAGCCATCATGGAGAGGGAGGGCTTATGAGTGGACTTGGAGGAGGAGGGTGAGGAAGAGAAGTGGGTAAGGAGGAAGAAGAGGAGGGAGAGGAGCTGTCACAAGAAATGGATGGAGGTAGAGAAAACCACCATTGAAGGAGAGGGCCTATGTGCAGCCTTGCAAGAAGTAGACGACAAAAAAGAGAATAGGATAAGGAGGAAGGAGAGAGAGAAGGATCAATAGTCAGTGAGAAGGAGTAGACGTAGAGAGAGTCATTATCGAGGGAGAGGCTTAATGAGCAGCTTGGAGGAGAACGAAAAAAAATGGATAAGAAGGAAGGAGAGAAGAGGAAGGAAGGGTCACCAGCGAAGAATGGTTGAGGTGGAGAAAGCCATCCTGAAGGGGAAAGGCTAGGGGTGCAGATGGATCAGGTTGGATCGGATCATGAGTGACCCCGATCTGATCCGACTCTTTGATCGAATCTGAATATTAGATCCAAATCTAACCTAATAGAAGATCGGATCAAGTTCATGATCAAATTTTTCGACCTAATGGATCATTTGGATTGGATTGGATCCATGTATGTATAACCTTATCCCGATCCATAAATATGGGTTCGGTTCGAATCTGGTTTCGGATCGATTTGGGTCTAGATTATAAATAATAAAATCAATAAGTAGAAGATCTATAAGTAACCTTATTTATGTTACTATCGGACTTAAACAATTTTTTATTAATGAATCAATTTTTCTCTTCATTTATAGAAATAAGTGGTTGAAAAGCATGTTGTAATCAATTGTAAATAATGCCAGTTTCGAAAAGAAGAACGTTGGCACAAGTTGCAATCAAACATCAAAAATTATAAGAAAGAATAAAAAAAATTATGTAAGTAATAGCATGAGGTTCAGTTATCATCTAAACTTCTTTTCAAGAGAGTATATGTCTTAAAATTTCAAGCAACACAATGAAGATTGCCTTCTTATAGATTGTAACATACCATCTCAAAAAATCTAGTCTCAAAAAAGTTCATTAGATCCTATGATTAGATAATTGATATGAATGCTTAAGATACGTCTATAACTATGAGAGACCAAGTCCACTTTTCTTTATATATATAAAAAAATTTAAGAATGTCAACAAAAATTAGCAAATACTAACAAAAATAGTTGAACTTACAAGTTCTTGATAAAAAAAATGAGTTATAATAATAAACAAAAGGAACATAGGTTTGAAACCATAAGATGAAAATATTTGAATTAAGATTAAAAAAATCCATTAAACATATTAGAAGAAGAAATCTACAAGATAATGCAATAAAACCTAGAGCTAAGTAATATGCCAAATTATCTTTATCTTATTATTTTGTATTTAGATGTTAAAATTTCTACTTTTTAATACTATGTCTTTAATAAAATAACAATAAATATCATTGGTGCAGAGATTTGCCTTTTAAGAACAAACATAGTAAAATATAATTATTTTAGTTCATTATATAATTATTTGTACTCTTTTTGAGAGTGTTATTATATTTTAAAGAGCATCTAAGAGGCTAAGAGAGAGACTCGAGATAGATTTGGGATCAGCCATTCAGGTGAGTGTTCAGGTCTCGTATTAGATTCGGATTGGATTAGGTTGGATCAGATATCCAAATCAATCCACAAATCTTCACGGATGGGGTTAGATTGGGTCGGATCAAAATTCAGTAAATCCAGACCCGATTCGAAAATAAATCGATTCAATTTTAGAATCCGTCCAAGATCCATGGGTTCTTTAAAATGATTTCGGTCAGAACACGGGTCAATCCGACTCATTTATAACCTTAGAAAAGACTCATAGGCGAATTTGGAGGAGGATGAGGAGAGATAGATAAGTAAAAGGGATGGGGAAGAAGGGGTTGTCGGTGGATATAGATGGAGGTAGAAAGAGCCACCATGGAGGAAGAGAAGTGGGTTAGGAGGAAGAAGTGGGTTAGAAAGAAGGATGTCTACGATGGAGGAGGGGATCAATTGAAGAGGAGGGAGGGAGAAGGTGAGAATAAGGATATTTGATAATTTTATAAAATTATGGTATCATGTAATGGTCACGTAACATCATTTTGTTGATAGAGATAAATGATAAAATCATTTTAGAATGTCTAAAAAATTTTAAGGACTAATTTAACATTTTTTAAAGTCGAGAGGGTATAAGTAAAAGTATAATAAAGTTGAGAGTATGTTGTTATAATTTATCCAATTATTAAACATATTTTTCAAATTTTATCCAATGTTGAAAATTTAATAGCTATTAACTTGGATTGATCTTTAATTCAAATATTCAAAGCTTTGTTAAGAATATTACTATTTAGAAGTCCCTATTATGGTTTAATTTAGTTTTAATATATTAAGTCAAATTTAAATCAAGATAACCAAATTAGGATAATACATAATAGCCTAAATATTTGTTGATGTGGATAATAATATAATCTCAATAACCAATAGTTACAAATTTCATGCCTTATAATGATTGATTCATGTCTTTTAGTAGTTCACACTTTTCGCATCCCTTTGTTAATCATTTCTTCACTCACCCTATATATAGCTAAGTGACACGAGTGATGAAGAATATTTTATATTTTTATATTTATTCAAATGCAAAAGTATTTGACTATTTCATGTCACATAGTTATGATTCTTTTATTTAATGATGATGGTAATGAGCATGATTTTTCTATTTATTATATGACACTTGAAATATTGGAGGAAACTAACTTCATGGTAATCATTCATTTTATGTCAAGGACTTTAGTATCATTAAATTTTCTCATTTGTCAAGGATTAGCTCTTGGGGTCTAGTTGTTGTAAATTACTAATTACTTTTTGGGGTTTATTTGCTATAAATAAATTGCTAGTTACTTTAATGGTTCAGTGAAAATTTTAATTTCTACCAAAAATATATATATATATGTTGCATTTAGTTGTCTTCAAATTCATGTAGAGACGAAGTTACAAACCAAACAATAAAATTATTGAGGGCATTTTTTTAGCCTTCATCTTTTACTTTACCCTCCAGCTACATTAGATGCAACGAATTCCTAGCATGTTAAAATTCCATCCTCAAAAAGTTAATAAAAAAATAGTTTTAACTATTAGAAAAGCTTATTATTAAAGCAAAATTTGGACTTATTCATTATTTTTTTATATTGCATTTTCACAAATCATCTTATAGAATTAAGAGATTTTATGGTATTCTATGAAGATGAGTAGTATGATAGAGATGTCACATAAAACTAAAGAATATACCAAGAAAAGTATGAAAGTCAATATAACTACAATGGCAAAAGATAAGTAACTTTGTTTGGTAAAAATAAAATATGAATAACTTATAAAGAAAACAGGGTTTGTATTTGACTTATATATTGTCCTGTATCCTATCCTAACTTGGACCAGCCAATTAATGTTTTAAGCATGGCCAAAAATTAGACTCATTAAAATATCGAGCTATAAATAAGATTCCTATTTGAGTAGTTACTTATTTTACTTATAAAATATTTGCTTTTGTTTATATGTACTATTCAGTATCTAAAATGTTGGTATATGACATTTTGTTATACAACTTAATTGGGCATAAACAATAAAATAATTTAATGTTAGAATATGTATAGATTAAAGTTGATCATGAGCCAAATGACGTGCCTAGCCTACCTAGTCCAACCTAAAATTTGGTAGGCTTGGACATTAGAAATAGGCCTATGGGATGAGCTTGGGCAAAAATAGAAAAAAGAACGTACAATCTGAAAATCGAGTTGGGCATAGAAAATTAAAATTAGCTTGATCTACCCCAAGATAATTATATATATTTCATATATTAATAACATTAACTAATTATATATTATAATAATAAAATATTATACTATATGTTAATAAATATATCAATATCGAGTCTATTAGGTAGGTTTGGAGATCTTTCACGATTGGCCCAAGCCTAGACAAAAAAAGGCCCAATGTTTGGATTGGGCTTGAGCATAAACTTTGGGCCTAATTTCTGCAATAGAGCTTAACTTAGCCCGATGTTTAATCTACTCTAGTCAATATATACACACACATTTAACTTTCAACTAATTTTTTTTAATTTTTAATCAATCATTGTTATATGGTTTACTATCTTATTTCTATTATTTAATTTTTAAAGTGTTTGCTAATGGTTAAACCCATTGTGACAAGCTAAATTTTATAATAATAATTATAACCATCAGTGTATAAAAATAATATTAGTGATTTTTGACCATCACTGTAGGATAAAAAATTTATTTAGGGCCTATTTAGATATTTAGGATTTATATACTTAGAATAAAATTCATGATAGGATATAGGATTTGATCTTATAGGATTATATATGAAATCTTATAGGGAGAAAAATTCTATGTAAACTAATCGATCATATGTTTAGATAGCAAATTAAGATTTCTTCTTCCTTCATTCCTTCTCTTTCGCTCCTCTCTCTACTCTTTTTTCATCAAAGTAATAAATTTATCATCATCAAAATATCATATTAATCATTATATTTATAAATAATTCATATTCAGAAAAAGCTAACTTGTCTGTGTATATCTTTAAAATTTGAAATTAAAACTTGTTCGAATTTGGGATAGATTTAAAATTTATCCTTAGATATTAGAATCCAATTATATATACATATATTATAATTTTTTATAAAATTTTTGATCGTGAACTCGATCCGATTTGACTTAATCCAATCTTCTACTTGGTTGGATCTAAGTCTAATATTAGGATCTATTTTAGGGATGATGATTGTAGCCAGTCCATCGGATACTCGATCCGAATGAAGTGAATTTTATTTACCCAACTAAAATCCGAGACGAATATAGATTCTAGATAAAATTTTGAAGCAGGTTCAAGTTAGATAATGGTATGCTCTCTCTCGATTTCGATCTGATATAATATTAATTTATTTTTTTAAAATTATAATTATTTATAATATTTGCTCGATAAATTTTTATCTAATCTAATTCAATTTGATTTGACCCTCTTGTCTAGCCGATCCATCCGAGATTGGTACTGGGTAGATACCTAATTCGTTGCTATCTCTAATTCATCCAGGAGAATCCCGCTCAATTGGGACTCTTGAGGACGTAAAAAATAGAGAAAATATAGGGAGAGTCACAGCAAAAATCAACGAAACGAAAACAAAGGTAAACGGAAAAAAATTCTAAGGTAAGACCTTCTCTCATCAAGATTGA
>KE505234.1:200267-241286 GCA_000441515.1 Elaeis oleifera | reverse complement strand
GGAAGTAGTTGGATGAATTCGATTGCTTTCTTGAGATTATTATTAGTAATCTGTTAGTAATTATGGGTCAGTTTAAAATGTTTATCGGTCAGTTTAAAATTGCTATTTTTTAGAATTTCGAAGTGATTAATTGCTTTAGTCTTTAGCTTTCTGGTGGTAAGTGATTCAGTTTCTTTCAAGCTGCGTCGGTCAGTGATGTGTGTCTTGAGCAACGAAATGCTGATTTTTGGTCGGTGAATGACAGTATATACAAAGTTATGAGCATATAATAATTACCTTTGCTTTTCTTTCCTGTCTTTACTTTTCATAGAGTTAAATGTGGCAGCTTCTGATTATGTGTTGTATTATAATGGTGGAACTATAATTCACAAATATTTTTCATCAACTTTTTTTGGTTTTGAACGTCCTTGTTACTATCAAGGGATGTGCATTCATCAACTCTGATCATTGCTGTATTTATTTCATTGATCATATCCAGATCTGACACCCTTGATTACCATTATTCTTGTCTTTTTTCCTCTTCCAAAAAAAGATTAAATCTATCTTGTTTGATTGGTGGAAAATGAGCATCTGTATTTATGCTAAAGTTCATTGAAGATTGTGGATGATCACCCAACAAAAGAACCTGTAAATAATTTTGAGCTTTTCATATTGTTGTGAAGTTGTTGTGTCAAAGGGCCATGGGTGATCGGGATAGCTAGTAGGTTTATTTTAATCTATTATTTTGTTTCTTTTATTTTACTTAGTGATTTCAGGATGTTTAATCTATTTAATGAAGGATTGAGACTAAAAGATCTCTGTATAAGGGCTTATTAAGGCATGGTAGAATGTTAATGATACTATATTGGCAACAGTAACCAGTGCCTTAGATGGGTACATTAGGACGTCTAAAAATCTGAGTCAGTGGCTTTCTATTGCTAATAGGGGTGTTGGATCTATGTAATGTGGTTCTGGAGATTGAATAAAGAAAAAGGTTTTCTTCTTCTCTGAAATCTTAGTTCCCTCCTCTCTTCTCCTCCTTTCCTTTTTTCTCATGCTTCACAATATCAGAAATCCTTCTAAACCCTAATAGTTCCTTCTAAATGAACTCTGTCCCCTCTTTTATGTTGACCGAACCCTAGGGCTGATCAGAATTTTGAGGTAGATTGTGATTCATGAGGTAGATGCTGAGACTATGATGGAAAAGTTATGTGTTTGGTTAGAAAATGTGTCCTTTCATATTTAAATGTTAAATCATTGTTGATATTTATAATTTTTTGGTAGATTTAGTTTTAAAACATCTCACTTGTTTTGCAATATTGATAACACAAATAAAAATCCTTTGGCCAATGAATTTACAACCCATAAGTTTTTGATTAGGTAACTAGAGATAATAATTGATGGGCAGCACCAGGGTTTGGGTGAAGGAATAGGTTATATTTTGTCACTAGGTAACTGTATGGGTTTGAATCTTGTTAAGATGTATTTGATTTTTAGATCAGTGCATGTGAAGTTGTTACTTTTGGTGGCATGGCTGGGGGTGCCTAGGGTTTGCTAAGGAATATTTTATATCCAGCCTTTAATGCTTAATTACTAACAAAAAAAAAAATATCAACCTGCAAATTTGTGGAGTCATGTGATTTCTTAACAAGAAAATGTGTTCTATGAAAAATGCTCCAAAACCAATTAAGGTAAGAAGTTACCATATTTATATGCAAACATGTTGGTAGATCTCTAGAGGAATAGTGTTGATATCCAAAAGAAAGTGGAAGAAAAAAGAAGTGGAAGAAAAATGAATGGAAGCTGGATTTATAGAAGGAACTTTGATCTGACCCAAGTTGGTGTGTTTAGGTGCATGGCTACGTAGCAGACTTCCAAGCTTGGTTATCGATTTATCGTGCTAGTATTGGGCATAGAAACCAACTTACACCAGCCATCCTCTGCGCAAATCTCTAAATGCTAATGAATGGCATATAAGCTACTGCACATGAGAAATCTGGTGCAGAATCTTGCACTTAACACTCGTTTGGTCTAGTTGCTAGATTGACCACCATTAATACCATAATCTAGAAATGTACTGCCTTCCTTATTTACCACTATAAATAATTGGAAAGTTAGAAGAAGATGGCTCCATCTGTGACCTTCACCAAGCCTATCTCCCCTCTTTAATCTCCCAACCTCCACATACCACACTCCCTCTTCAATCTCCCAACCTCAACATTCTTTCTCATTTCTTTTCTCCACTATTTGCAAGTCATCTTCCCCTTCATTTCTCAATGTCAAGGAGAACCCCTAGCATGGGCCACCAAAAAATCTAAAACCAAGAAGATAGAAGGCCATCTTTCTATAAGTGTAGCTGAGAACTGCTTTCTTGGTGGCAATCATTCAGCTGGTGTGAACAGGTAAGGCTTAGATGGTTCTCAAAATTTCTATCAGGAAGAGTCCTTGCATGAATTTCATGTCCAGGATGTGGAGCTTTATGAGAGGGGTCAAAAGTTGCTGTTGGAATTAAGGAAGACTATTCTTTTCAGAAAGGAATTAAGGGAGGCTGTGATGCAAAGAATAAACCAACTACTGCCTGAGTCATCTACTAGAGGCTCACATACCACTAAGATGTTACTGATGTTGCTGCCAACCCTCCAACTGTTAAGGTGGAAAGCTTACATCGGCTGGTTTAGTTTCCTATCCTGTTGCTATTTTGGTTATGGTTGTTATCTCTTATAAAAAGTCTGTTGAAGTAGTGGCTTGATTAGTTATCTTTTCTTTATTGGTAACTTGGTTATAAATGATACTAGAAAATGGATGGAAGTTATGATTTATGGATTTATAGAATTGCTTTGCCTGGTGTGCTGTTCTTTAGGGCTCCTTATTTTCTCTTTGTTTTCCTCTTCCTTTTAAGAGATTGAGAGAAGTGCTTTACCTTGCTGTTTGCAGGTGAAGTGATTTATGCCACATGAGATGTGGGGTATAACCAACAGCCTTTATGAATCACAATGCCCAGAAATAAACCACGTCCCTTAATAGCTAGTATCTCAGGGCATTATGATTCACTGAGGCTTTCAGGTTATCCTCGATGTCTCATACAGCATTCATCATCACCACTTATGAACACAGTGCCAACAAAATAAACTACATTTGTATTTAACATAGAGCCAATATCCTTAGATTTTTGACTTGGCTGAACATATCGACAATAAGACAATCGTTTTGCTTGCAACCAGATTTTTGTCTCTTCATTGGCAAACTGCAAGGTTGGGCCTTCATGACTATCCTATCCTTCATAGGCCAAGCAGTTGGTAGAGAATGGTCCAATAAAAACTGAACAGCTTATTTAGGCAACATCCAAGACACCTAACCCTATGACTGCAGCCCACAGTAAATTCGAAGCTGTATCAACTATTTATTGAGAATAAGAATGAAGAGAGTGAGTTAAATGCCATATCAGGTACTAACATATGCTAGTTGATGTGCTTATGTTCCTCCATGATAATTAAGTTCTTAGAGTGACATGCAATATGATATAAGTTTTCTATTTCATTAATACTAGTTAGTACGTGTTGGGAGAGCTAAGTTACAACAAAAATTGACATAAACATTGTCAGCATATGATCATTAAACCATCATTGTTCTTTCTCATTATTTCTTTGAACAGTCAAGCTCATCATGAAAAAGTTCTGCATGGCAACAAGGAATCCTGTGTGCTGAAATTCTGACTTATTTCCTCTTTGAATGTGCCCTTAGTTCAATCATTTTAAGCACCCTATCTAGTTCCTTAAAACTTATATGTGCATCTACTGTTGATATGCGATCTTAATTTTGTTGATATTAAATCTCAGTTTGAATATTCAAGTTGTCGTAATCAGTGGCATAAGCTTCTTTAGAAGATGCATGGCACAAAATGATGTGAGATGCTAATATAAGTTATGCAAAATGGAACTGTTTGAATGGTCCAATCATATAACTAAAAATTGTGCTGCTGCTTTTAATATTAAAAGCTATCAAATTAGCAAAGCTACGGGTAAGTATATTCAAGATAACATCAACAAAGGAATAATGGGGAGTAATAGAAAAAGTTGAAGGTGATTCTGTTCATGCTGCCACTGGAACACTCCATTAAGGGGCACAGTGTGTCATCGAGTCACCAGGCAGTAAAGGTCCATTCTTGACAACACCAATCTCATTTGTGAGAATGTTGGGGACAAGGAGCATAGTCATATCATTGACATAACAAAGAATCTATGAATCGATTTTCTAGCTTCACTGCAAAACAAGGATTACATTCCGTTCTGGACAGAACTCAATGTAATGGATTGCAACATTTGGAAATAATTACAAGTTGCATGGCATAATGGTGGAACATGGGTATGCTTTGTAAGATGTCAAACTTGTATGTAGTGATGTGGAGAAAATTTGATATATAGGCTCAAACAACTATTCAACTAAGAGGGCATTGGGTAATAGTAGACTAAGAGAAGTTTCTACCATTAGATTAAGAGGGCATTGCTCTAGCGGTTGATTGTTCTTTGACAAAGTGGCATGATGCTTTAGCTGTGCAGAGAATGGCTGAGCAAGCACTATCAATTTCTATATCAAATTGATGAGGATTACAATAAAGGCTCATGCTTTACAAGAAATCTTAGATCCGATGTACATAGTGAGACGGAGTGATGTCATCCTTTTTTCTTCAGTTTTTTTAGGCTGAATTAATTTATTAGATGTACTTACCACTTAATTTTTGTTCAGCATGTGGAAAGTTCTACGTGCATTAACTTTTGAAAAAGAACAAGCATTATTTTCTGGTACCTTGCATGGAAATAAGCTTGATGCGATGCTCGGTTTTACTCTTCCCTTGAAGATGTGCTTGAGGAGCAGCTAGAAGCCTATAACTGACCTAAAAATGACTGAGAAGTGCTTTTACAGACATAAGATAAGTTACTTGGTCATGCCCTTCAGACTATGATTTGCCAAGTTTTTCAAGTGATGACTTAGGTAATATGTTCTTCTATGATCTTCTTGTTCTTACGTTGTATCAAGAGTTTACATCAAGTTAAGGACTTGAAAATTTTTGAACTCCTAGAGTTTTGTTTTTTGTCTTTGTTTAGTTGTTTTCTCTCTGTTCCAAATTTGAAAGATGTGGCAATTAGTGCTTCTAAAAAGAAGAGTGAAGACTGAAGATGATTAAAGCACTTATATGCTAGTTAGTAAGGTGATTTAGACAGCATATAATATCTTACGTGCATGAATTACTCATAATTTAATAAAATCCAACATGCAGTTGCCTACTTTGATAACAAGTTGAATGTTAGAGAATCATATCCACCAAGTTGGAACTTTATGCATTGATTCAAGCTTGGCAATACTGTTTGACATCACCGTACTGGCAAAAACAGATAGCTACATGAATTCCCAAACTGACATGGATTGACAACTCATGTCAAGTGGGGTTCCTTTCTATTATGATCTATGATCTGAGGCATAAGGCAGTGTTAAATATTCCATCTCTGTTGCTTTATTAAATGTTCTTAGTATAGGTAGTTCATTTTTCTTTCTGGAATTAGATTATGCAGGTAATAGATTCCAGTCAGATATGTACACCAAGATATTATAACAGGATAGGTAGTATAATGTTGTTTAAGATGGTTCTATTTTTCCAGGCTGGACTTATAATGTTGCCCAGTATTCTTCCATGGGAATATGTTATTCGGTCATTTTGGTTATCATCTGGGCATACAAGGTTGGTGTTTTTTTCCTTTCTAAAGTATTTCATTTTGCCAACTAAAATAAAGGAAAACAGCAAAGCCCACCTTGGGAACCTTCTCAAGTAAACTTTTAAGTGAGCAATAGATATTTCTGGTGCTTCCAATCCATTACAGGACCTTTTTGTTTTTATTTGTTTTTTGTTTTGGGAGGGGGTGGGGGTGGGTGGGTAATGAATGCATATCAACATAAGTTGTTCTGTTATGGGGCTTCTACGAAAACATTTTTTTATGACTCTAACTGATACGCCAAAAATGCCTAGGCATTAGAGGTGCATTAGATTTAGGTCTTAACAATGTCCTCAACAAGCCACTGACTTTGCAGCTGATGTCCTTGGGACCCCACTTTGTGGCAGATTTTGCTCTTTCCATGTGATGGTTTCCCTATAGGACAATCAAATAACCTTTCATTATGGTGGCTGCAATCTAGTCAGTAGGTGGGCTGTTCCACAAGCGTCTCTCACTCTTAGTGACTAGAACTCCAAACGTGGGGCTGGCTCTAATACCGAATCTTATGACCTTAACCAATACACCAGAAATGCATAGGTGTTAGAGGTGAGTTAGGCTTAGGCCTTAACAAGGCATGTAATAACATTGCTTCTATGTTCACAAGATCCTTGTGGATTCAAGGAAAAATATAAAAGACATGTATTGAAAAGGGATGTAACCGTTGATTGGAAGGAATGGCCGAATAGGATTTATATGCTTCCCTATTGTTGGGAGAAGGTTTCTCCATTATGATTTGGTCATTTAAGCATCTCACGTTCTTACTACTATTTTTAGATGCTTAGACCTGTTAGAACATGCTGAGGGGTTGAAGAGCGTGAAAGTGGCCTAAGTTCTTAAGTGACATCCATAGCTTCTGTGAAGAAATTCTCTATCATAAGTTGGCAATGGTAGCAGGTTTAATATTTGCTTTATGCATTATATAGGGATCACCAAAAAAGTTAATATAATAGTCAGATTTTCTTGTTGCACGGACTTGTTAAAAGTTATGATTTAGTCACTTTCAGGGTGTTAGAATAGTTATTTACACATGTTTGTGTCCTTTATAGATTCCAAGCAGAAATCGTGTCTGTCATGGTTCCATTATGTAGTTGGAGTGCAACTTATGGGCTTTTTCATCTTTTGCCTCTGACTACTTTTTTAGTTACATTTGTGGAGCTCTACAGAATGTGTCAGCAGCCTCATGGCTGAGTTTCTGAAATTTCCGGTGACTTTTCTTTCTTTGAGAAATCATGTTTCTAGTTGCATGCTTTTGATGTGGGGAATGATTGCGTAGAAGCCAGACTATGTCTCATCAGTTTGAGCCAGCACAACTTTAAACTTGCAGAAGTTAAGGGAACTCCACCATTGCATGTAATACAGCTTAGCGAATGTTTCTTCTGTTTTGTCTGATATTAGTTGATATGATAATGAGAGCTAGCAGTTCAGGTGATGTCATTGATGTATGTAAGTGGCTATCTGCTAATGCATCTGTATTTTCCTCTTGATGTAGTCTTGGTTCTGGAAGAACTTAGCATAGTTTTGAGGAAGTAAAGAACAGCGATGCGCGCACCTTTCTTTAAGACCTGATAACCTTTTTAAGACCTGATAACCTTTGCGCTCTTGGTTTTTGATGTTCAATTGTAAGCACATGGTTGGTCTTCCATTTCTAGGCATCATAGAACATGTTGCATTTACTTGCGCGTCATATTATGTAATGTAGGTGCGATTATTATCTTTTCTTAAACTGCCCTTATTTTTACAGGTCTGTGGAGCGGAAAGCACCCAAAGAATTGGATTCACAAGCTCCGAAGAAAGACATTCCCAAGGAAGAGAAGCATTAAAATATCATGAAATCTTCTTAGGTTTATAAAGGATGCTCAGACAAATAACATACACAAATTGTTTGTGCATTGTGATAAGAATAGTTCCTAGGTTTTGATCAAAAGATTGTTATCCAAAACTAAATCACTTGTTTCTGAGGGATTTGGGAGTTATGCTTCGTTCAATTGAACATGTGGCGCAGGTTTGTTAATGTTGTGTGGGCTGTACATAGAGCTGTTGATGCCCAACTTCAATGTTGGAAACCAGTTTGAGAAAGTGTTGAAAACTAAAATAAATACTTCTCACTTAAAAATTTTGGTGTATGAATTCTGATTTTAGGTGTTTGGATATTTCCATCATTTGGATTTGAGTTGCATCATATTGTGAACTACCCAATTCGCATTTATGTTAGCTAGTTCAGAAGGGTTCCATATGTGTATAAATTTCACAAGTATTTTGAAACAGCAAGAAAAATTTTGATGGAGAGATCATCCAATTTGTTCTCACAAGCGACCGGCCTATTCAAAATCCTTCGAACTTGTTTCAGCGATGACAAATGATCAGAAACTGGTTAATCCAGTGGTTGCACCACTTGGTGTATGCTCAGTTGAAACTGACTATCTTATTTCAGGCCTACCAATAATCTGGATAAAATTGGTCATCTGAAATAATCGTAAGTGATATGCTTCCTATTCTTCATCTGCTGATTGTTTTTTATTAAAATGGATCAGGAAGTGTGTTTTTTTGTTTGATAAGCGGAAAGGTTTGGAATGGGGTGTCTGGCTATCTTTTTGGGCGTGACCATAGGGTTCCAATTTTGCTGGAGAATGTTCGATTCGGAGAGTAAGTTTGAAGAAGGGCATCTTCTCTCCACCGCATGAGCAAATTCAATGGATGAATACGTCATTCCAACATCATCGAAATCTAGCGGATCGGATATCGCTTTCAATATTCATGCCCAGACCGTCAGAATCAGCTCCCTCTCGATCATTTGCGTCCTGCGGTTTAATCGAAACTTCGACATCTATCGAGATTCGAATCTGGATCACTTGCATGAAAGCAAAGACCGTTAGAATCGGATGGTGTTTAGGAATCAAGTAGTTGATCCGGAGAATCAGATTCCGTACAAAAAAATAAATTATGGTACATGATGATTTGACCAATTTTGGCAGGCGTTACTCTTTCCTATATTGGTAAAGATTTTCCATATTTTCTTTTAAATAAGAATTTAAATTGAAGCAACAGGAAGGTTATTGTGAACTTCCATGGATACTGGAATTTAGCAGCTTTTTTTTTCTTTTGACTCAAATGAATAAGCAAAGTTCCGTAAACCTGTTTTTTAAAAATTATAACCCGGAACAAAACAGAATAAGAAAAAAAAAAAAAAATGAATAAGCAAAGTTCCGTAAACCTGTTTTTTAAAATTATAACCCGGAACAGAACAGAATAGAAAGAAAAAAAAAAGAATAAAAAAAAAAGGAAGATTCCATTGCCGGGATTTGAACCCGGGTCGCCTGGGTGAAAGCCAGGTATCCTAACCGGACTAGACGACAATGGATTTGTAGCATGACGGTTCTTATAATATCCGAGTTTCACTATTCTCACCAGTATACACATGGCCAGCACGTCTGGAGGTTAAATGCAGCGTCCTTGAGATTGTGTTAGCAAGTTCCACAGCAATCTTGAATCCGAACTTCATATTGTTGGCCGCTAGATGCGAACATTGCACCGTCAATTGTACAGCTGCTGCTCCCTATTTCTTCTTTCTTATTTTTTCTTTTTTTTCAAAAAAAATCAACTTCAGGTCTGTTGGGATATGAGCCATTCGATGAACTATTTTTTTACCAATTGGGACACTTCGCTTGAGACTAAAATGACCAAAACCACATCATAGATCCAGCTTAGGAGAAGATAAGTACCAACCAACGATCCCGAGTGATAGTTAATCTCATCACTAATTGAACACCGATCTAATAGATACCGACTCTAGCTCATCAGAAATCAACCTAGATATTGGGCCATGTCACCTTGAGAATTTTGACATCTTATGCACTCAACTAGCCTCAAGATTCGATCTGAGGCTGCACCCTGGTTCCATGCCGACGTCAGCCCACCAACCATCTCAATGATGGGGTAGGTCATTAGAATCTCACAATAATTTTTGGAATGGGGACAACTGGTGTCCACAACTAACAACCATAATTTGCAGGTTAGTGGATGAATTTTCTATCATAACAGCCTATCCGATTAGAGCCCAACAGGTTGCAGCTCCATCTCTATATAAAGAGATAACCAAGAGGATCCTAAGATGAGCAAGCAAACAAACCCACAAAGAATAGTGCTCTCTCTCACTCTCCATCTCTTCTTTATTCTTTCTATTCTCAAGCTCCAGCTAACTTAACCATCGCAAGGTCCTTCATTGGAGCACCTTAGGAGTGTGCAGACTTCCATTGCAGGTTCGCTAGGAGAAAGTGCCTCATTAGCTAGATCCAAGCTTCACATTGGTGGACGACCGACGTTAGTCTAGAGACTTGTATCAATAGATTGATATTGGAGGAAGGGCTATGTTGCCCTTTTTTTGAAGAAAAGAGGAAGAAATAGTGAGAACCCGAATATAGGATAGCTTCGCTGCTTCCACCATCATTTGTCCCAGCAGAGCTGTGGAACTTAAAACCTCCGATCGTAGATCCGACTCTATCTACCATAGCAGCAAACCATCAATAATTCAACATCCTAGTCCAATAAGTCCAAGCACTTATCACCACCATCTAGCAGCCAGTGACGGATCCAGAAATTTTATTTTGTGGGGGTCAATATGATAAAAGAAGCGGAAGAGCCGTAGGGAGATAAAGAAAAAAATAATAAAATATTATTTTTTAAAATAATAAATATATAAAAATAATAATATGCAATATCTTAAATATCTTTTGTAATAAATATTATAAAGAAGCACTATAGAGAAATCCTAGATATTATTAATTTAATTATAATGGCTAATTAAGAATTATTCTAATCATATATATTTGATATGAGTGAAAAAATGAAAAAGATAAAGAAAAAGATTAAAAAATATTAATAAAAAAAAGAAGTTAAAAGAGACATATTTAATTCAGGTTGAGAAGAAAAACAAGAAGAATATATAATTTTTTATTATATTTGGATTGATTAAGATATAAAAAATAAATTAATGTGGGGTTTAAATATAAGAGATGGATAGATGGAGATTATGAAATTAGGATGGGACATTAAAAGATAAATAAAGAAATAATGAATAAAAAAGAGAAAGAGTAAGAGAGAGAGAGGTCAAAGTGACGTGAGAGAGAGGATATATGAGTTATTAAACAGAGAAAATGTATATCATAATAACTCTTTTAATCTTTTGATACGATCCTTCTAGGGTATAAAAAAAATTGATGTGAGGTTTAAACATAAAAAATAGATGAATGGGGTTGGCATGGGGTACTAAAAAATAAATAAAGAAGTAATTAATAAAGAAAGAGAAAGAAGGAGAGAGAGAGTGAGAGAGATCAAAGTGGTATGAGAGAAAAAGAGAAGGAGAGAGAGGTAAGATATGTGAGTCATTAAAAGAGAATGTAGGTCATAATTATCCTTTTTATATGACTTTTTTTATCCTTCTTCAAAATTTTATATGAGATATGGGATTAATTCATGAAATTAATATGATCAATTTTGACTTTTCTACTAGTATATGACTAATATTTTTTTGTAGGATCAATTGACATCATATTTATTACATGCATCCATTACTACTAGCAGCTCCAACAAACAGTAAAAAGGCAAAACCAGCAGGAGCCGACTGCTTCATCATAGTGTAACCACCGATCCGCCCCAGGAGCTTGGAGAGGTCCCTACGACACTCTCACCATTTGGAGTTGGCCATCTGCCAGTCCCTCTCGCCTCGATGAAGCTCAAAGAGAGTGGTTCGACAGCACGGAGCCTTCGAGTCTTCGGAAAGAGACTCAGTTTCGGGATACTCTCAATGCCTCGGCAGATCTCGGCATGACGATGATCTTGAGCAAAAAGTTCAAGAGATCGAGTGAATGCTCCAGTTGTACCATGAAATGGTTGGAAGCATGACGACCGCTTAGCTTTGATGCACACTCGTCTTTCCCTTGAAGGATACTAGAGGAATCGATTCCATCTCGGTTCAAGATGCTATCAATGGAGCCTTTTGATGGATATATCCTTGGATCTAATGGACCATCTTGAGGGCTATCGGACCTCATGATGCTTTCAGGGGACTTAGATGCCCTCCTTTGCCTTACTTCCAAGCTACGCTCAAGAAGTCAGCATGAACATGGTACTCCGATCTCTAATGAGAGACCATTCACTCCTTTGATTAGCTTGGTAGACAGTTTGTCACACAATTCGACAGTAACCGCCCTCGATCGTTGAACTTCAACAACCTCTGTGTGACTATGTGGCCCACTTCAATGCGATCATGCTGGAAGTTCGCAATCTCAATGAGGAGGTTGCGATGTTGGCTCTGAAGAGAAAACTTCAGAGCAACCGTCTACTTTTCTCCCTCGATAAGAGCTTCCTGACGGACTATGCCGATCTCTTCACCTGTGCTCAAAAGTATGCACAGGTTGAGGAAGTAACATGTTGTGCATGTGTGGTGCTCCCAAGCCTTGGAAAGTCATGAGAGGAGTCACGGTGATGATTTCGGAAGGTTAGGATTGAGTTGGAGCTGTCCTATGAAGATCTGTTTCAAACAGCAGAGGAGCTGACTTGGATCTGGATGGAGTTGATTTGGATTCGATCGAGCTGGCTCGGGACCCTGAGAGAATCGGCTCGGATGAGAAATAGAGAATTGACACGTGCGGTGGCACAGCAGTCGAGCCAACTCGAGGTCGGATCGAGCCGACTCGAACTGAGAACCGAACTGTATGTAGATTCTGATTTCAGCAAGGGTTGGATTCGATCCTAGGGTCTTAAGGTCTTGTTTGGAGGTCTTAAAGAGGTTAACTCAAGGGCTTGGGCTAGGATTAAGTCTAAAGGATGAGAGTATGTGAGATATTGATTAGACATGATTTGGTGAGTACTTTCATGTATTGAGTTTAACCAGGAGAGTTTTTGATCAGACCAAATGGCTATGTATAGATATACATAGGTTGTATTAGAATTTTATAACATAATTGAGTGAATAAAAATTTTTCTCTCTAACTTTCTCTCCCTCTCTAGCTCCATCGCCAAACGCTAGCATCTTTCTCTCTTCTTTGTTGTTTGCTGGAGTAACATCCAGATTCCATGTGAGGTGTTTTCGATCAGGTATGGAGGAGGTTGTATCAGAGTTTTTTCTATAATTGGTATTAGAGCTTGATTATGTGGAGGAAAGAAGAAGACGCCGAAGATAAGTTTCAGCCTAGATTTTTGCAGCGCCCAAGTTTTTCCTTATTTTTTTCTTTGTTGCTTCTTTGGTTGAGGTGATCTCTCGATTAGGTGGAGGTTTGACTCAAAGAAAAGGTTGGAAGAAGGTGGAGAAGATTTGTTATAGATTTGATCCTATTTTGGGGTGTGAGGCGTGGTATTGTAGAAGGATTAGGGCTGGCTGGTTGCTTAAAGGGTGCGATGGCTTCAAGTGGGTTTAAGGTGGAGTTTCAGAAGTTCAATGGTAAGAGGAACTTCACCTTGTGGTAGCAGCGGATGAAGGTTTTGTTGGTGCAGCAGTGGATCTATAAGGTCTTGATACGAGAAAGATCGAAAAAGATCTCTACTAAGGATTGGAAGGAGCTAGAGGAGATTGCCTTCAGTACGATCATGATGTGCTTGATGGATCAGGTGTTATCGGAGGTCAGCACGGAGACTACAGTGAGAGGTCTTTGGGAGAAGCTAGAGAAGATGTACATGGAGAAAAATATGACAAATAAACTCTAGTTGAAGAAGCAATTATACAGTTTGTGGATGTCCGAAGGAGGCGATCTGGTTGGTCACATCCAGAGGTTCAATTAGGTATATTCTGATTTGTTGAATATGGATGTGAAGATCGAGGAAGAAGATCGGGCGTTGTTGCTACTATATCCACTCTCATCGACATACGATGGTCTGATCATAACCTTGGTATACGGCAAGGAGTCTTTAGAATATGAGAAGGTTGTGAGTGCCTTGAGATCAAACAAGCAGCGGGAGAAGATCTGCAAAGGAGACTCTACTTTGGAGGTGTTCGCATTCATAAGAGGTGAGAAAAGCTTGCGAAGAGAGAAAATTTAGGGACAGATCAAAGAAGGTTCTGAAGTGTTACGGTGCCATAAGATTAGATATTTAAGAAGGATTGTCCGTTGCGGAAGAAAGGAGGAGAAGAAAGGAACTCAATCGGGACAGTCGTTGAAAGTAAAGGGATGGATGATCTCTTGGTAGTTTTGGAGGAGCCTGCGGGTGCGAAGGGTCCGAGATGGCTTCGGAGAGGTCCACCGAGTGCGGAAGTTTCGAAGGAGGCGCGACGGAGGTTGAGGTGCAGTTGGGACATAGGCAGCTGTGGGATGCGATAGAGACACGATCGGAGATAGATGGTTATGGAGTCACGGCACGGATGCAGTCGGAAGACCCAGAACATAGGCGGCTGCATGGAGTGGCACAGAGATAGCTGGGATACAGGCAGCTGCAGACCACAGAGACAGCTCAGAGGCAACTGAAAATAGACAGCTGCGGACCGAAGGCGCAGCACTGAGGTAGCTGGAGGACTGACAGTTGTAGATTGCGGGATGAATGCAGCTGGAATATAGGCGACGGTGTGGGGCTGCAGCATAGGCATGGTTGCAGAGAGGCAGCTGTGGAGCTGCAGTGCAGGCATGACCGTGGAGATAGGCTGTCGTGGACCGTGGCACAAGCGCAGCTGGGGAGACTGGCAGTTGCGGAGCCACGATAGGAGGCACAACCGGATACAGACGGCTGTGGGACAGACGCGCAGCTAGACTACAAGCAATTGTGAAAGTTTAAGATCCAGGTGGAGACTATGTAGTACCAGGACCGAGGAGGATACCTTGAAGGACGTAGGTTTTAAGTTCTTGGTGGTGGAGGCATGCAGAGTGCGAGGTTGATGCACAGGGTATGGTGCACAGAAGATCCATTTTGACGGCAGTGGATGCAGATGCATCAGATACGTGAGCATGAAGTATTGGAGGATAACAGGACACTGGAGGGTGCCATGAGACAAGGATTGTGCAAACTCATCGTGAAGGAGTTTGCCAAGGATTGGGGCACCAAGATAGAGATTGTTGTGCATGTGTGGTGCTTACAAGCCTTCGGAGGCTATGAGAGGAGTCATAGTAATAATTTCGAGAGACTAGGATCGAGTTGGAACTATTCTAAGAAGAAGATCTATTTCAGACAGTAGAGGAGCCGATTCGGATCTAGATGGAGTCAATTTAGACTGGGTCGAGCCGGCTCGGGACCCTGAGAGAGTTGGCTCAGATGAGAAATAGAGAACTGGCATGTACGATGGCACGACAGTAAAGCCGACTCAAGGTATGACCGAGCCGGCTCGAACTTAAAACCAAACTATACATAGATTCTGGTTTCGGCGAGGATTGGATTCAATCCTAGAGATCTTGAGGTCTTGTTTGGGAGGTCTTAAGAGGGTTAACTCAAGGGCTTGGACTGAAATTAAGTCCAAGGATTGAGAGTATATGAGACATGAATTAGACATGGTTCGGTGAATGCTTTCATCTATTGGATTTAGCCAAGGAGAGTTTTTGATCAGGCCTAATGGCTATGTATAAATATACATAGGTTGTATTAAGATTTTATAACATGATCGAGTGAATAAAGATCTTTTCTTCCTAACTTTCTCTCTCTCTTTGGCTCCAATGCCAAACCCTAGCATCCTTCTCTCTTGTTGTTTGCTGGAGTAACATCCAGGTTTCATGTGAGGTATTTTTGATCAAGTACGGAGGAGGCCGTATCGAAGTTTCTGCTATAATAGCCATCCACCAATAGGTCAAGGAAAATAAGAAAGAAGGAAATAAAAAGTGCCCCTAGGAGGAGCCTTAGGGACCTCGAAGCGAGATCGAGTCCTCCCATTAGCAAAAGAACTGAGGCCAAAGAGCCTACCTCATCGGCTCGACATCTACACTCCTGTGTATACCTCAGTCCTAAATCCTCATAAAGATTAAGGGAGAGAAATACCTTCATCGACCAAGCTGACGAAAGCTTCATGGATAAGATAGAATCGAAAAAATACTATCGATTCCATCACGATTTTGGTCATGATATCGAGGAGTGTCGCTAGCTGAAGGATAATATTGAAGTCTTGATTCGAAGGGGATATCTTAAAAAGTACATTCGAGAATGAGAAGTTTGGACGATCGAATAGCTATCTCAATGCTAACCCGAGGAGGAGGACAATAGCAACCGTCCGACAACTGGTGTAATCAACATGATCTTATGGTTTGCCAAGGATAGGGGATAGAGGGCCGAGCTAAGAACATGTTGCCAAAGAGGCAATAGACAGGTGATGTAATTTCTTTTCTGATGAGGATATTTGGAGAGTTCAAACTTCTCGTGATGATGCTATTGTCATCCCCATGATGATAATAAACTATGATATAAAATAAATTCTCATTGATAATGAAAGCTCGATCGATGTTTATTTTATATTATTTTTAAAGAATAAAATTACCAACTGATTGGTTGAGAAGGATAAATAGTCTCCTCATCAGATTCTCAGAGAACTCCATCCTAGTTGAGGGAGAAATAATCCTACCTATCACAGTGGGGTAGGAGCCTTAATGGACTATTCTGCAATTGACCTTCTTGATGGTCTGGATTCTATCTGCCTACAGCACCATAATCGGCCAGTTCGGGCTCAATGTGCTCTAGGTGATAGTAACCATATACCATCTCTTGGTAAGGTTCCCAATAAGGAATGGGATCGACGAGATCCAAGGGGATCAGATGCTGCCCGCTAGTGCTTCATGGCTTCAGTAAAAGGAAGAAACCCATAGAATCTCTATCAATTGAAATCTCGACCACTGAGATGAGCCCAAAGAGGCCTGAGGTAAACTTGCTGAATAGCTGGAGTCTGTGCTGCTCCGTGAGAAGGACCCACCTAGGATGATCCAAATCAGGACCATGCTGCTAGTCGATCTACGAGTCCGCTTGCTACAATTCTTATGGGCAAACACCGATATCTTTATTTGGTCTATATTCGGCATATTGGGTATTCCTTTTGAAATCATGGTTCATAGGTTGAGTGTTGGCCCTAGATATTGTCCAGTTCAGCAAAAGAAAGGAGCTTTATGCTAGATCGACAGTGGATGGTACATGAGGAGATGGATAAAACTCCTAACAGGTGGCTTCATCTGAAAAGCCTATTACTCTAATTGATTGGCAAACGTAGTGATAGTGAAGAAGGCTAACGACAAGTGGATGATATACATCATCTATACTGACTTCAACAAAGCTTATCCAAAAGATAGCTTTCCATTATCATGGATCAATCAGCTCGTAGATGCCACTTGGGACACAAGCTCTTAAGCTTCATGGATATCTTCTTCATGTATAACTAGATCTGAATGATGTCTGAGGATGAGAAAAGATGGTATTCATCATCGATAAAAGTTTGTATTGTTATAAAGTAATATTTTTGGATTAAAAAATATAGGTGCAATATATTAATGCCTCATCAACAAGGTGTTCAAGAATCAGATCAGCCACAATATGAATGTGTACGTGGATAGTATGCTGATAAAGAGCACAAAAGTAGATTGGTATATAGCTGACTAGGAGGAGGCCTTTGGAGAACTAAGGCAGTACCAGATGAAGCTCAATCTCACTAAGTATGTCTTTAGAGTCACCTCAAAAAAATTTCAGAGGTTTATGGTGATGCAGCATAGGATTGAGATGAACCTGTAGAAAATCAAAGCAATCTTCGAAATGAAGCATCCAACCTTCAAAAAGGATGTACAGCACCTCATGGGGAGAATAGTCGCTCTTAGTCGATTCGTCTCAAAGTCGGTGGAAAGATACTTTCCCTCCTTTAAAGTTCTACACCAAGCAAGGAATTCGAGTGGACAGAGGAGTGCCAACCTGCATTCGAGGACCTCAAGGGCTACTTCAGATCACCACCATTGCTATCCAAACCAAACATAGGTGAAGTCTTGTATCTGTATTTAGCTGTCTCATCTTTTGCAGTGAGTTCAGTGTTGATCTAAGAAGAAGAAAAGGTTTGAAAGCTAATCTACTATATAAGCAAGGTGCTGCGAGATGCTGAGACCAGATGCTTTAGATCGGAGAAGATTATCCTCACCCTTGTCATCTTGGCATGGTGACTTTGATCTTATTTTCAAACTCAATCGGTGGTTATTTGACTGACCAACTGCTAAAAGTCATCCTATAGAGACCTGACACCTCGGGATGAATGGCGAGATGGGCAATGGAGCTCAGGAAGTTCGATGTCGAGTATCAACCCCGGCCACCATGAAGGCTCAAGTTCTAATGGACTTCATTGCTGAGAACACCATTCTCAAGGAGGAAATAATCCTGGAGGCATTCGAAAAAAGATCGACAGGCCTCAATGGATCTTATGCATTAATAGAGCCTCCAATTCTTAAGGTAGTGGGGCTGAGCTCATTTTCACTTGTCCGGATGGGGTTGTGACCGAATACGCATTATGGTTTAGTGTCAACATCTTGAATAATGCAGTCGAGTATGAGGCACTGATTACTAACCTTAACATTGCCAAGGAGCTTGGCGTGGAATGACTTAGATTCTTCACCGACTCCCAATTGATCGCTGGCCATGTTCAGGGAGAGTATGAGGCTCACGAGCAAATGATGATTTAGTATCTACAAAGAATCAAGGAGTTGTCCTCAGCTTTCAAGAAGTTTTAAGTTTAGCAGATACTGAGGATTGAAAATGTCTAGACAGATATGCTATTCCGATTAGCGACCTCGAGGGACATTGAGCTCAACTAAAAGGTTCTCCTTAAATATCTAGAAAGACCTAGTATCGAAGAACCGTCCGTGGTTATCCAAGTCGACCATGAATCAAGTTTGATAGATCTGCTTGTAGAATATCTTGCAAACGAAGTCCTCCCTCCAGACCCTATGGGAGCTTGGAAGATCAAGCGGCAAGCCTCTTGGTACATCCTTCTCTGAGAGAAGCTATACAAAAGGTTATACCCACTCCCTTTGCTCAAATGCCTTCGACCCCCTGAAGCCGACTATGCTCTTTAGTAGGTACATGAAGAAATTAATGAGAATTACCTAGGGAGTAGATCATTGGTCTACAAAGTACTTTGGTAGGGTTACTACTGGCCAACCTTGTAGCAAGATGCCGAGCTCGTCAAGAAGTGCAACCAATGTAGAGGTACACCAACATTCAGTATTGGCCTTCGGTTGAGCTCACACCAATCTTTGCACCTGAGCCATTTGCCTAGTGGGGGATCGACATCCTCTGTCTCTTCTCGTGGGCAATTGGATAAAGAAAGTTTCTTATCGTTGCCATCGACAACTTTATAAAGTGGGTCAGAGTCCTTTTGATGCAGAACGGATATGCTGATGAAGATGCAACTAGCTTCTTCTTCATTTTCAGCAATTAAATAATAAACAGTAGCAAATCTAATAAGATCTAGACTTTCAAGGAAGAAAAGTATTGATTAAAGTAGGTGGATCTTCCTAGCATGTATAGCTGTCCCTTTAATTTTAAGAATCTAGGATCGAAGGCGATTGAGAAATCTCCTTTTTGATTAGGCTTCGCAATTCAGATTCAGATTTAAAAAAATTCAAGAAGATGAATTTTACTTACCAACAATAACGATCTCTTTAATAGATCTATGAAGATTCAGTTCAGATGATCGCTTAATTCAACCTTAGAGAAGTTAGGTTGCTGCAGGCGATTGTGATCCTAATCCATGGTAGAACTTCATGAATCCAGAATTAAGATACCTTCAGACGTTACTCCAGATCGACATCTCGGATAATAGATGGTGTGTGAAGAGGTGGTGGTTTTTTTGGATCTTGGTGCAGGGATGAGTTCAGGCGCATAGAGAAAAACTCAGAAGAAGAGAGGAAGAAACCAAGAAGGGAAAAAGGATCTCTAGATTGGAGAAGAAAGCAACAATTCTATTTTTTTTTATTCATCCTTTTTTTAGTCTAAAGTTTTATGGGTTTTTATAGACTGAATAAATTCTATCCAATAATTTAATTTCAAATTTAGATAAGATAACAAATTTCGAACCTAGATAAGACAACAAACTCTTGACTTCAAATCTAGAGACTTATCTAAAAGAACATGTTAAACTAAAGAACATAAAATAATTTCAAAAATAAATAAAAAAATCTTCAAATCCACATGTCAGCTTCAGATTGCTGATCTACGCCATCTTTGTTGATAGACTTAAAATTTGGACTTGGATGCGGTTCCTTGATTTGGGTGGCGCCAACACAGTTCCTCCTTCTTTTGATCTTCTTCATGACAGGCTAGGAATTAAAACTCTCCTTTGGGTGGCATCAGGAGTCCATCAAGGATCCAACTCGGATGGTGATACAGTGCAGAGGTGGCATTCAAGTAGCACATATGGCAGTCTGAAATAGTAGCTACTAACATACTAAAATAACAACTTATTAAAGTATGAGAACTCTTATTGATGTAGTTAAGTCTGGTTTAGTCAAGCCAGATGATGGCCTATGAACTGGTGTCTGCATCAATTGTCCTAGGGTGGAAAAAACTCGACTCCGACGAGTACGATCCATTGTGGCTCTGAAATTGTTCAAGTTGATCTAAATCGATCCATTGCAACTCTTCTCAGGTGATTCATGAATTCTCAAATTTAGATTGACCTTTCCATCGGACTAGATATCACTAATATCCATGCCTTCTAGTTGACACAATCTGCCTTATCTAAAATCTTATCAATGCGATCATGTTTCTTGGAATAGTAGGCGGTGGCCACTCAGGATGGGGTTCACTCTCAAAAAAGGATCGGGCTCAAATGGCTCACTAGGTATCGTTATTGGCTCCTTATATTTTATTAGATTTGATATATTAAATGTTGAGCTTATGCCATAATTAGATGGTAAATCTACAATGTAAGAATTTGATCCTAATTTCTTCAAGATCTTAAAAGGTCTAGCTTGACATGCATAGAATTTCTTGATGGTTCATGGTGGAAACTGCTCTAGCCTTATTCGAATCATAATATAGTCTCCATCAGTAAAGTTATAAGATCTACGATGTGAATCTGCAAGCTGCTTATATATTTGATTGCTGACATTAATTTATTTTTAATGTGTTCATATAGATCCTTAAGATACTGTGCCAATGATTCACGTCTTTTGATGACTAGCATGCCATGGTAATGGGATTAAGTCTACTGGTTTATGGGGATGATAACCATATACAACTTCAAATAGCATCTTACCAATGGACCTATTGACAAAGTCATTGTAAGCAAACTCAACTCGGGATAAGATTAAATCTCAATTACTGACATGTTCTTCTACTAGACTCCTAAGAAGGTTGCTCAAACTCCTATTAATGACTTCAGTCTGGCCATCAGTCTGTGGGTGATATACAGATGAGAAATTGAGTTTCATTCCTAGCAAATGCCATAAAATTTTTCAGAAATAACTCAAGAATCTAACGTCATAGTATGAAATAATGGATTTAGATAGACCATACAAGCTCACAACCTCATCAAAGTATAAGCGAGCTACTCTAATGCATCTGAAGCTTTAGGATATGATAAAAAGTAGGCCATTTTGAAAATCTATCTATTACAACATAAATAGAATCATTCTTGTGGATGGTTCGGGGCAAGCCTAGAACAAAGTCGATGCTAACATCTTGCCATGGATGGTTGGGGACAGGCAATGGCATGTATAGACTAGCATTTTATTTAGGATATTTTGCTATGGCACATGTACGACACTAGGCTATGATTCTCACGACATTTCTTTTCAAACTAGGCTAGTAGAACTGATTTTTCATAGCTTCAATCGTCTTATTTCGTCCAAACTATCTAGTCAGTCCTCCTGTATGTAATTCTCACACTAAAAATTCTCTTGCGGATGTCTGCAGGATACATAGTCTATTATTTCTAAATAAGAATTCATCCTGAAAAATATACTCACTAAGATTTTTAGACGGTCTTTGTTGTAGGATAGCATAAATCTCTTTAAAGTCAGGACAGTCAGAATAATTTTTTTTAACTTCTCAAATCTCACAACTTTAACGCTAATGGCAGACAAAAGGGTGACTCTACGATTTAGAGCATCTGCAACTTGATTTGCAGATCCAGCCCTATGTTTCAGTACAAATGTATAGGATTGAAGAAATTCAACCCACTTGGTATGTCTATAGTATAGTTTCTTTGTGAATTTAAAAATCTAAGGGCTTCCTGATCTGTATATAAGACGAATTCAAAAGGTAATAGGTAATACATCCAAAATCTTAAAGTCTGTACTATCGCATAAAATTCTTTATCATATATAGAGTACTTTTGTTTAGCCTCATTCAATTTCTCACTGAAGTATGTGATAGGGTGGTGCTCTTGAATCAACACTCCTCCTATTCTTACACCTGATGCATCTCACTCAACCTCAAAATTTATTGAAATCAGGTAGTCATATGACAAGGGTTTGAGTCATCTTGTCCTTAATTTTTTGAAAAGCTTTATCAGTCAATTTTGTCAACTCAAATACTTTCTTACGGATACAGTCTATGATGGGAGCCATAATTGAACTGAATTCTTTAACAAATCGATGATAAAAGATGGCTAAACTATGAAAACTTTAAAGATTGTGAACATTCTTGGTACTGGCTACTCTACTATAGCTCGAATGTTTTCGGAGTCTATAGTGATTCCTCAGACGTTACAATGAATCCTAAGAATATAATTCTATTAGTCATGAAAGCATATTTCTTAAGATTTGCATATAAACTCTTGGTTCTAAGGGTCAAACAGACTTGTCGTAAATGGCTAAAATAGTCCTCTCTTGTTCGACTAAAGATGAGGATATCATCGAAGTATACGATCATGAATAATCCAATAAAGGGTCACAATATCTGAGTCATAATCCTCATGAAAGTACTAGATGTGTTGGACAAGCCAAATGACATGACCAACCATTCATATAAACCATCCTTCATTTTGAAGGCGGTCTTCTATTCATCTGCCGATCTAATTCTAACTTGATAGTATCCACTCTTAAAATCAATCTTAAAAAAGATGGTGAAACTTACCATCATATCTAACATGTTATCCAATTGGGGTATGAAAATCTATATTTGATAGTGATCTTGTTGATCGTCCTACTATCTATACAAATCCTCCATGATCCATCTTTCTTGGGTGTCAACAATGCAGACACAGCACATGGGCTCAAACTCTCTCTAATGAATCTTCTATCTAGTAGCTCCTTAACTTGTCTTTGCAACTCGACGTGCTCAATTGGGTTCAATCTATAGTGGGGCAAGTTTGGTAAGATGGATCCAGGGACTAGATTAATTGCATGTTGGATGTCTCGCATGGGTGGTAGCTATTTGGATAGCTCTTCAAGAAAGACATCCTTAAATTTTCTAAAAGGGTCTCTACTTCTAGTGGATATTCGATTTGGAGTTCCTTAGAGGACTGTTTGCAGGTTAAGGCCTAAATAGGTATTTCATGCTCGATCTTCTTTTTCAGGTCTCAGGCACTAATCAAATGTAAATTCTTTTTTCCACTACTCTCTTTGGGTCTTTTGGGTGCCTTCTTGGGTATAGTCTTTAATTGGACAGCTTTAATGGTGATCTTCTTACCCTTATCCTTAAAGCTACACGAGTTTGATCTATCAAATAATGTCACATCATGATCAAATAGCCATGGTCTACCTAAAATGATGTTGCTAACCTCTATTGGTAGCACATTACACCATACCTTATCTTCATACGAACTAAACTGAATGGGGACCAAATACTTTTGTGTAATAGGGATGGAGGATGCATCCACCCATGGGACCTTATATGGAATCGAATGCTCTACAGGGGTTAATCTTAGTCGGGATATGGCATCAGAAGAAATTACATTGATGCAACTTTCACTGTCTAGGATAACTTTGCAGGGCTTACCTTGATACCTAATATAGATATAAAAGATAGCCATCCTTCTCTAGTCCTTACTCTCCTTAGGTTGAGCTAAGACACACCTGACAACTCTCAATCTCTTTTCAGGCTCTAGTCTCACTAGTCCTAAGGTTTGTTCAGCTTTCTCAAATTTTTCGATCAAATTTGAGTCTGGTTCATATACTTCCTCCTCTTCAAATTTTACTGCCTCAGGCTTGTTAGTCTCAGGTTTGGGCTCATCGATAAAAAGGATGCAGGTAGGGCACTGAGCCGCTACATAACCAAATTCTTGAACCTAAAGCACCTCATGACTCTCGATCCCTCTCCTAGAGTACTCTTATCCTTTCTTTTTCCTTACTGTCAGATCAGGGGTTGGTTTTGGGGTCTCCGGATAGGGGTCTGACGTGGTCCTGGTCTAGGTCCTGAGGGTATTAATCGAACAGTCTCGATCCTCCGAACTATCAGATGATGGTATCTCTCAGCATCCTGGGCTATCTGGTATGCATGATCTAGGGTCATAACTTCACAAAATAAAGTTTACACTACAGTTTCTCACGTAGTCCAGCTCTAAATCTAGAAAGGATCACAAATCTATCCTCATTAATACTACACCGCATCTAAAATTTATCAAATTTGGCTATATATTCTGATATGGGCGATTTTCTTGGGATAGTCATTGCCATTGGTCCATCAATCACTGCCTATAAGACACAGATAGGTACTTGTCTCATAGTTTCTCCTTCATCTCTACCCAAGTCTCTATAGGTTCATGCCTATGGTGTTCAATCATGACCGAAATATTGTGCCAATATAGCTTAGCTTGACCTAACAGTTTCATCTTAGCATACTGAATCTTTCTACTTTCAATCATATCATACCACTTGAAGAAATGGTCCATGCCCATCTTCGGTTTAAATATTCTTTGGGTCTAAATGCCCATCAAAGCTAGATGCATCAACCTTTGCACTTCTTACCATTCGATCATCTAGGTCAACAGGTTTATACTAGAGTCATCCTTCTAGATGCCGACCTACTTATAGACCTAACCTTAAATCTTGAGGTGGGGTTTGCTCAATCTGGACTGAAGGCATTGGTGGGGTCTCTGGGTTTAATTTTGTAGTCCAATTCCTTCGAGCATCCTCTAAGTCTCCTATTCTTTGGCCATAGTTCTGCACCAGATGGATCAAATTGTCTAGCCTCTCTAGAATGGCCTCCATCATAGGATTACTCTTTGGACTTGATTGATCCGACATGGGTGGGTACTCAGTTTCAGCTCAGGTACTCATACAATACAATAAATCTAAGAGTTACTTAGACCTAAAGTTCGATGCACAATGAATCGAACAAAGCACAAATTGAATCTACTGTCCAATTCTGTCAACTAACCAGATAAGAGGTGTAGTCGTGGGAGGCTCCCCTTACTCTTGCAAGGACCTAATTAGAGAATCATGAGCTAGCTTCGGTGTTTGCCTCTTAACCACTTGCCTAGACACTAGTTTTGAGAGTGGATTGCAAACTCGACTCACACTAAGTCTCAACGAATCACACGAATTGACTTAGTTGAATTCTAGGACTGACGTCTAACTAATTTTAAATTAAAGTTTGGGTTTTAAGATGCAAGTTAGTGATTTGTGGGTTAAAGAAGGATGATGAAATCTCTACTTTATCTTATAATAATGGGTGTACCCTTAATTAAGTTATAAACGATGCAATGCAGCACAACCAGAATTTCAGCAGAACAAGTTTAGACTTACGGATTGAATTCACAAATGATCTTAATCATAGCCTAGGATCAAATAATGAAAGTTTGAAGTCCTATGAATCTAGTTTTCAGAAAATAAGTTTATAAGTTTTGGATTTTTATTAATAAATTATGAATTTTCTTCTACTACCTGTACAGAACAGTGTCCTGTACGCGAACAACAGATTTTTAGATAATTTCGAAAAACAAACTATAGAATTTTGAAGAAAAATTTCAGGGACAGATTTCTTATTGAATAAGGTCTCTAAAAAATAAAATTATATTTTTTTGATTTTTATATGAATAAAAATAAATTTCTCAAGGACTGTTGCGCGAAATAGAAAACAATGCAGAATGCAAAACCTAATCAAAACCTAGGGCTCTAATACCAAATCTGATGTGAGTCGGGTATGCAAATGAAGATGCAACTAACTTCTTCTTCCTTTTCAGCAATCAAATAATAAATAATAGTAAATCTAACAAGATCTAAACTTTCAAGGAAGAAAAGCATTGATTAAATAGGTGGATCTTCTTAGCATGTATAGCTGTCCTTTAATTTTAAGAATCTAGGATCGAAGGCGATTGAGAAATCTTCTTTTTGATTAGACTTTATAATTCAAATTCAGATCTAAAAAATTAAGAAATAAATTTACTTACCAACAATAATGATCTCCTCAATAGATCTATGAAGATTCAGTTCAGATGATCGCTCGATTCGATCTTAGAGAAGTTAGATTACTACAGACGATCGCGATCCCAATCCATAGTAGAACTTCATGAATCCAGAATTAAGACACTTTCAGACGTTATTCTGGATTGGCGTCTCGAATAGTAGATGGCATGTGGAGAGATGGTGGTTTTTTTGATTTTGGCGCTGAGATGAGTTCAGACGCAGAGAGAAAACCTCAGCAGAAGAGAGGAAGAAATTAAGAGGAGGAAGAGGATCTCTAGATTGGAAAAGAAAGCAGCAGCTCTAATTTCTTTTCATTCATCTTTTTTTAGTCTAAAGCTTTATGGGCTTTATAGATTGAATAAATCCTATCCAATAGTTTAATTTCAAACCTAGATAAGATAACAAATTTCAAACCTAGATAAGATAACAAATTTCAAACCTAGATAAGATAAAAAACCCTTGACTTTAAATCTAGAAACTTATCTAAAAAATATGACAAACTAAAATAACATAAATAATTTAAAATAATAAAAATCTTCAAATCCACCTATTGGCTTCAGGTTGCTGATCTGCGTCGTCTTCGTTGATAGATCTGAAATTTGGACTTGGATACGGTTTCTTGATTTGGGTGGTGCCAACATAGTTCATCCTTCTTTTGGTCTGCTTCATGGCGCAGACTAGAAAATTAGGACTCTTCTTTGGGTGGCATAAAGGGTCTATCAAGACTCCAACTCGGATGGTGATGCAGTGCAGAGGTGGCATCCAAGTAGCATATATGGCAGTCTGAAATAGTAGTTGCTAACATATTAAAAATAATAACTTATTAAAGTATGAGAACTCTTGTTGATGTAGTTAGGTCTGACTTAATTAAGCTAGATGGTGGCTTGCGAACTAGTGTTTGCACCACCTTTGCTATTCAAACTTCCTCGAGCTATCATCATCGACAATATATGGTAATTTGACATCCATAGTTTAAGAAGTTCTACTTGGAGCTCCACATTGATCATAGGCTCATATCAATCAGACATTCGTAATTAAATGGAGAAGCGAGGTAACAAACAAACTATCTTGTAGGGTTTGAAGACAAAGCTAAGCTATGCCAAATGACTCTAGGGAGATGAGCTTTATAGCATCCTTTAGGCCTATCGAACTACATAGGTTCTGATTGAAGAACATCCTTCAGCCTCACCTTTGGCACTGAGGTGGTTACCTTGATTGAGATCAGACTTTTGTTGACCCTAGTGGAGAACTATAATGAGCAAGCTAATTTTAGTCAATTACAAATGAATCTTGACCTACTAGAGGAGACAAGGGAATGAGTTCAGATTAAAATAGTTTCATATCAATAGTGGGTAGCCTAGTACCATAATATGAGAGTCAAGCTAAAGGTCTTTAACCTGGTGATCTTGTGCTTCGACGAGCTGAGGTGTCCAAACCTACCGAATAAGATAAGCTGTCCCTCAACTAGGAAGGTCCATATCGAATCTCGAAGGTCATCCAACCAGGACAATATAGGCTAGAAGAGATTGAAGGTAAGCCCATTTTTAAACTTGGAATGCTGAGAATCTAAGGTATATCATTAGTAAGCTTTTGAGTTTATATTATTGAAAGATCAATAAAATATACATTGTTCTTCTCAGTTCTCTTTTAGAAAATTCTTTCAGATACCTCAAATCGGATCAAACTGATCTAGAGATGCCCCAACCTCAATTGAAATCTCTAAAGGAGAAAATTAGAGATGTATCCATCATTAGGAGAGACCCAAGCTGCGGTCTGAACCTTCATCGAGTCAGTATCCCAACACCTCAGAGATATCTCGACTTTAGTTAGGACCTTCAAAAAATATGCTTGACTGATAACCAACACTAAAGACACCCACGCTCTAGGATGTACCGATACTTCGAAGATATTTTGACTCTGACTAGGACCTTCAAGAACATGCTCAACTGATAATCGACACTGGAGACATCCAAACTTCAATCTGGACCTCCAAATTCAGACCTTGGCTCCACACCGAATACATGTACACAACGGCGACTAGGCGCCAAGGGCTAATTCAAACCTCAGCTTCATCCCGAACCTGAGTTCACCTTGATGACTAGCCTCAACAGTCTAAACCTGACTTTGGTTCGTTTTCAGACAAAAGTTTACTCTGGCTACATGCTAAGGATCTATATACGATCTCAAAGACTTAAGCATTTCAAGCAATAAAGAAGCCAAGTAACAATGAGGTACAAAAAATAAGATTCATTTCATTAAAAAAGGTCAATGCTACATCCACTTTGGTTACAAGTTCGAGATACATAAAAGAAAGTAAGAAGATAAAAATTGAGGAGCTATGACCTCGACTTTGGACTTGGGGACCGCTTCGAGTAGATTTTCAATTGTCAGGCCCTACCCTAATTCAGAGTTTTGCCACCCATGAAACTATGATTTTTACATATGTGGGGGTGGTTGATGCCATCTTGTGCCACTACACTGGATCGGCATTAGGGTTCACAATTGATGATCTACACGAATATCAATTGAGGTGATGGGCTCAGCAACTAGAGTGGTGTTTGAAACTGAATCGATATTTGCTCTATCAAACTCAGCCTCAACTTCTGGATTAATCTCTAATAATGCTGCTGAGATAGGAGCAACATCTACCTATCATCCTTTGCTTCGTCCTCCTAAGTGCTGCTAAGAGAATGGCATCAATATTTGCACCATCCTCCTCAGCCTCATCTTTGCTCTCCTTAGGGTTTAGGCAACCTGCATCGACTCTAGAGAAGAGCTAGGCACCTATACCTTATAGGTCAAAGCCCATGATGAAGGCGGATGTGGAGCCCTCTATGGCCTCCGTCTTGAATGCCTTCGAGTTGCAACGGCCACTGCTGGCCCCTTCTCCAACCCGATGACCTTTTCTTGCTAGAGGTCGGGCTCTGCCTTCTCATAGGTGACCTTCCTCTCAAGGATCCTCATCTTATTGCGAGTTTTCTAAAGCTTGGACAAGGCCCAAGAAGCCTTCATCTTGGCATTTAGGGCTCAGCCCTCAGCAGCTTGGACCTCATCCTCCAACTTCCACCTTAGGTCATGGGAGTTCAAATCTTTTGCTGAGCACAGTGAAGTCATGGAGAAGCTGTAGAAAGAAAAAGATCAAATGCCAAAGTCATAGAGGTCGGAGAATACCAAACTAAAAAAAAGAAAGAAGACTTACTACAAAGAGCCTAGAGATACTGAGCTCACAATCTCCTTCACTCGATAAATCTTACTCATTGACTAGTTTGGTGGTAAGAGAATCATTTGCATCCGCTCCCGAGTGAGCTAAGCATCCATGAATCTAGAGTCAGATGTTTGGACCACCTTCATCAGGGTAAGGAGCTCCTCCTCGTTCTAGATGAGGAGGGCCAAGTCCCAACCCTTGCTATAGATGAGCCCGGGGTGCATGGAGATGGTGTCGCCCTTACTACTAGAGGCAGTGCCAAAAGAGAAGAAGGGCTACGACGTGTTGTCGGACTTTGAGTCGTTCCCGCCTCTCCAGAGAAGCCAGTAGAGCCAACCTCAGCAGCGCTGCTAGAATGACCTCCAGCTCATCATTAACCTCTAGCGGCTCATTGCTAGAGGACCAATGGGTTGGCACTGGCTCGAGTGGAGGAACAGTCACCTATAGCTTCTTTCTTGATGTCGATACTTCACCATCGGAAGAGCCTGATCTCTTCTTTAAGGTGGATCGCAATGACTCGAAAGTCGGCCTTATCGCTGCAACAGCAATAAAAATTAGTATTTAGCCAAATATGAAAGTAAATTAAACAAAAAGCTCAAGTCTGGAGGTTGGCCATATCCTAAGGACTGATCGAGCTAGCACCGGCATTGTACCGAGCCTGCTCGGACAAGAGCTCCTCCAATAGAAAATCTCCATATACCCCAATTTGTGGAGTTATTCCTTGTCCTCGAGGAGCGGCTCGGCATATTTATTATAGGAGGTTATGGGTGCCTCCAGATCCAATTGAAGTCCCATAGGAGATCAGAAGAGATGAAAAAGAAATGGCCTTTCAGTCGTGGATGGAGAAAGGCAACCCTGTAACAAAGCATAGCTCCCACAAGAAGTGAATTACCACTAGCGTTTACTTCGAAAATGCCTCTTCAAAGTGAAGAATGTTGAAATAGCAAGCACCTCATCTTGGTCTCAATCGGAATACAAAGAACAATAAAAGCTACAATTATCCGAATATCATTCGAACTAATCTGGACCAGGATGAGTCAATAAAAGTCATGGAGATTGAAATAAAGGATGAAGAGAAATTGGAGTCTGGCTCTGAGGAACTCCTTGTAAATTGTGAGGTGCCCCTCAAAAGCATCAATCACTCAGTCAGCTCGATCAGGTAGTTCCAACTGAAATCGATCAAAAAACTAATACTGAGTCTGGATCCTCTTTAGGTCGGACTCTGTAAGGATAGATCTCTTTGCTTCCGATCCTACTTGGGGCATTTGAACTAGATGGTTTAGATTGAGCTGTGGGGTCCAAGGGTATAGCAGCTTGGGGTTCTACCTTGGACTTGACCCGAGGATGGACTGACTGAGAGCCCAGCCTGGTCCATCTGAAGATTTCCTCCCTAGATCTCACTGGCATCAGATTCTATTTCGATCAAAGAAAAGGCAGAAATAGAAAGAAAATATAAGGACAAATAAAGAGCCAAGGGGGGACAACCTAAATGAAAGACCCGAAAAGAAAATCCTAAACAGTAACAAGAGAAGACTAGGAGGCCGCAGAAAAGAAAGAAGTAGCTGAGAAAGACCCATTAGATGGTCGACAGTAACCTCAATGACAATCACCAGAAGCTCAATGGGTGACGGACGGCTATAGAGAAGCCTCCAGGTGGCTATGGAAGCAGAGCGTTTGGAGAAAGAAATAGTGGAAGGTAGAGAATAAGCAGAGAAGTGTTGGTATTTATGGCCACACCAATGGCCTGGATCAATCCGATGGTTTGATGCACCCACCTGAGATGTTGACACATATCAACCTCCGATCAGCACAATAACCCATAGTGATTATGGAAAACATGTGTGGTGCCATGTGTTAGCCTCGAGTACGGCACGATAGCAACTGAGGGATCCTCAAAGTCAAATAATTTAAATGATCCTGATATGCCACCTCAATTCTTACACTTTCACAATATGATGCTTCGTTTGAAGCATCACCTTAGAAGCTGGAGCCCAGAACATTCTAAATAGTAATACCGGCACAAGTCTTAATATAAACCTGAAGTCAACCTCGAATATGTCTGATGACCAAAAAATGATTCTCTCGATAAACTACTTGCATCATCTAAAGTCAGCAAGCCACTTCGGGCTTGGGAGTAGGAGGATAGTGTTAGGATATGAATCATTTAAAGGAGCCATTTTTGACCAATTGGAGCACTTCGATTTGAGACTAAGTTGATCAAAGCCGTATCATAGATCCTGCCTAAGAGGAGATAAGTACAAGCCAACAACCCTAGGCAACAACCGATCCCATCATCAATTGAACACTGATCTCACAGGTACCAACTCTAGCTCATTAGAAATTGACTTAGATATCTAACCATGCCACCTTAAGGATTATGACATCTTATGCACTCAACTGGCCTCGGATTTGAACCGAGGCCACACCTTGATTCTATGCCAACCTCAAGACACTAGCCATCCCAATGGTAGGTTAGGTTATCAAAAATCTTCAAATAATTTTCAGAACATGGACAACTGACATCTATGACTAACAACTATGATTTGCAGGTTAGTGGATGGATTTTCTATCTTAATGGTCAATCCGGTTAGGGCCTAACAATCTGTAATATTAGGATCTAGCGGCATATTAGATTTAGGCATAACAGTCAACAACTCTATCTTTTTTTAAAGAGATAACCAGGGGATCCTAAGGTAAGCAAGTAAATACACCAATAGAGAATGGTGCTCACTCTCTCACTCTCCATCTCTTCCTTTCTTTCTTTTTTGTTCTCAAGCTCCGACTAACTTAACTATTAGACGACCCTCCATCGGAGCACCTCTGGTACGTGCAGATTTTCATAACAAATTTTCTCGAGAGAAAGCTTCTCATCAGCTAGATCCAAGCTTCAAGTTTGCGGGCAACTGACATCAATCTGGAGACTTGCAGCAACAAGCTCCATGATCATGTATTTAGGCACTAGATCCCATTCAATTGTTGAATAGTAAAATTTGGAATAGCTATTCTCATTTCTCATTTTTCTTAAGAAAATTAAGTTAGAATTCTAAGTGGTTGCTTTATTATGGTTCAAGCTGAATTGAAAATGTTTCGATAAGTTTCCCTTTGTGAAAGTAATAATTTTATTCCATCCTTTTGCATAGAATATTTCTAATGAGAATTGGCACTATATCATATCAAATCTTATATTAGTTCAGTAATCCAAGAGCCTTAACATTTGTTTGGATACTCTTATAACATATTCTGTGGATAAATTTTCCTCTAAACTAATTCAAAGAAAGACATTGCAGAAAAAAAGAAGAATCTGTACCCTCAATGAAACCATCAATATATGATCATGAAAAATCGAGACTACATATCAATTTTAAAAGGAGATTTATAGTGCTCCTATGTTTTAGGTTCCTTCACTCCTTCATCTATCCAATAATAAAAGTTCTCATTCTCCTACCACTTATTCTCTACTCATCACCTTAGGTTAACCCCACAACCTAAGCAAGCAGCCAAACAAGATAAGAATTTAATGTAATTTGCACTTAGGATATAATTTGCTCACCTCCTATCTTTGGCCAAAACTCATCTTAAGTGCAAAAATTAATGGAGCAAATCTTCTCTAGAGTAAGAGAGCTTTATATAAGAGCAGTAGTGTACGTGAGAAATGGAACTCTCAAAAATCTTATCAAGCTCTTATTGTCAAGGTCTAAAAAGTTCTCTTTAGTTTCAAGCTTTTTTTTTAATAATTTTTTTACTAAAGTGAGTCATTCACATAATTCTCGTATGAATACATAAAAAAAAAAAAACTCTAAAGGCTCCTAGAGTAGACTCAGAATTGGTCCATAATATCTCTTCAGAGTGCTCTGCAATGAAAGAAGCCATCCAATTCACCACCAATTCACCTCTAAATAGATATACCTTGCAATGAAGGAGGTGCCCACCCTCACCAAATGCCATATGCCCTATAGTAGGGGGTGTGTGCCAGCCTCCTATCCTATCTTTGGATCCATCTAATCATAGTTGCGGAACTGTCCTACAAAAGGATGGAGTCGACCCTTAAAACATGCTACGCATAGGTCATGCCTCCCAAGCATCCTTCAATCTTGCCCTTGGGACTTAGGTGCCAAAAATCAGACTCCCACTTGCTACCACAAATCTCGAGTTTGAAAATTTGATTACAAACCTATCTCTATCTCTACTATCCATATCAATCATGCTGCCATCTAAATTAATTTTGAGAAAGCTCGAGAAGGGGGGCTCCTAGATGAAGAACATCATCTGAATCGTTATAGGAGCTGTAGATCCCAGGTATTCCGAGCTATCATAGGCTTTCTAATATGATGTGAGTGGGTGATCTTCGTGGCCTGAACCATAGCTCTCTTCATTGTAAACCTCGATGGATGCTGTTGCCCTCAAAGATCTAGACATTCATGGCTAGCTAAATATGATATGCAATATAAGCTCTCCTAATGGCAGTCACCCTGGATTGTGAGCTATTGGCACTGTTTCTTAAATGCATGAGGAAGATATCAATAAGGGTCTTCGACCGAAGGAACTCCAAAGGGGCACTTGCTAGTCTTCACACATGCTACCCTCTCACATTGAAAAACAGCATGCTCAACAGACTCCGCATCACAACGACGACAGATATAGAGGATGTTCATTCCCCGTCTGCTTAGGATATTCTTGGTTGGAAGGCAACCCTAAACCACCTTTCAGATAAATAAGATAACTCGCTAGTGAGAACTAAGTCTCTGGATCCAAGCACCATCTTATCTTTAAGTAGGCTCATCTTTGAAAAGGTCATACAAATCCTGGAACCTCATCCTTGGGCTGTAGGTGGTTTTCTAGATCTTTACATTGAGGGAATCATATTGTGGAACCATGATCACTAGGACCTTCTCTGCTAATTGCTTCCCAAATAGCTTGGTGATCAAAGTGGTGTAGCAGAGTGTTCTACATCCATACTGTCTTTCTCTTATCATCCATCTCGCGTTAGCTAGTATCATAGGAACATGGGCACAAATTTCTCTTCAAATGAAAGGGCAACTTCGGCCAGCCTTTGAAGGGCAATATTGACTATTTTTAATGGTGGCTCGTATTTAACTTGAAGGCTAAAGAACCTTTAGAATAGTTGAAAATTGAGACATGCCAAGGTGTTAAATCCTAGTTGACATCATAAAAAAAGACCAACAATTGTTATATGCATTAACTTACTAGAGTTAAAATCCTACATAGGACAATTCAAGATAGATTGAAGAAGATCGATCATTATACATATTAGAAGATGTATCAATTTATAATAAATTTAAATAACTCAAGATAATTAAGATATATTGCACATTATATTGGTGAGGGCTTGATATTTGACATGCCAACAATTGTTAATTGGTTGGCTGGCACCCATCTTCAAAGCACCTTCCTTAAGAGAGGTTTAAGTAGAACATTACGATCACATTGCCCTAAGAGAAAGTTTGATGTTTCTCTGATCAACATCTCAATATATGCCGCTAATTTAACTCATGTATTATTGCAACTTCCAAGAAGCAAGTGCCTCTAAGTTTTATACGACCAACCCGAAATAGATACATGTTTGACCTCTTCAAAGTTCTTTATTAAATCCTTCTCCGAAGTTGAAGAAATGATAGAGGGAAGGGTCTGAAGCGTGCCCGAGCATTGCCGTCCCACGTGGTGCGCTTGAGAACTGCAGCCACGCGCGCGTGGCACGAGAGACAGCGACGGCCGCCGTCTAAAACAGCACGGCATGAGCGCGCAACGGACGGGCGCGTGAAACAAGGAGCCATGGAGCGCCAGTGTTGCTCGCTTGGTGCCACTCGAAGGTGAAACACATTTACGTTAAATTGATATCTATTTTCGCATTCTGATGCAACCACTTCTCGTGCTTTGGCCGTTCTTTTAATGGTGCTTCACAGCTCCCAAACGTTACCATAGACTTTGAATAGACTTGACACGTAGCAAAGCAATTTCATTTCAGTATTATTGAGAATAACAACAAGCTCATGCAAGAGAATAGACCATGCCTTGCTTGGCCTTACTGAGATCTATGGATCGAAAATAAAGAGATTAGCCACAGAGATATCTCCATTATCTATACCCCTATCACATAAAAAATAAGAATTACAAAAATCTAAGGAGGTGTCCAAGTAACAAGCAAGCATGCACAAGGCACTAGATTAATTTGAAACTTATCCTCATTCAATTCAGGAGAAAGTAGCAAACCTTCTGGAGATGTTGCAGTTTTACCTCCAATCAAAGCACTTCAATCCTCCTATATTTTATTTGGGCGTGAGCATTTTGGAATGCGCATTTTTGAGCATTGTTGGCGCAATTTGGAGTACTTTTTATCTTTAAATCCCCAACATTTTGGGAATGCCATAGTGTTCATCGAAGGGACATTTTCATTTCTTTTCTTCTTCTTCTTCATTTTTTAGGTCCAAAGCCCAACCAAAACCCTTAAATCCTCCTCTAATTTTATTCAAAGCAGGGCAGTCTGGAAATACCATGCCATCTGAAACAGGGGAGTGGGACTCTTCTCTCTGGCGAAGAGAGACCATAGTTGTATATGAGAATGAGTTGAGATAGAGAGAGAGAGAGAGCGAAGTGAAGGGGACCTAAAGACACCGGCGATGATGGCTTGGAATGTGTTAGATCGAAAAAGTGGCGACACTCTTATCTGTTAAAGCTAACGGCTTTTCTTCTTCTCATCCTTTTCTCTTTTTCCTCCCCGAAATTGGAGGCAAATCATTGAAGACCCACCCATCATTGCCCTCTGCTATCACTCCCATCGAGCGGTTGCCCTCATGCTTGACATCGGAGGTCGGTTTCATCATTAGAATTCGAAAAGATCGAGAAGAGGGAGGCATGGGGTGAAAATAAGGGGCGGGGTGGTCGAAGGGCTGAAGGAGGGCTTCATGTGAGGCAGTTTCTTTAGTGAAATGATTCGAAGTTGGAATTTTGCTGCGGCTTCTAGTGTTTTTGGCCTCTGGATTATTTGGATTTGGATAAACTCTGCTGTTCGCTGCTCTTTCTTGCTTAATTGATGTTTGAAGATATCCTTCGAGTATTTTTGGCTTCGAGGTTCTTTAGATTTGGATAAATTTTGCTGTTAATTTATCTTTCATGCTCTAATTGATGTTTGAGGATATAAAGGTGGAACCTTGGGAGGTTTTCTTCTGGTGTTTCTAGTGTTTTCGGCTTCTGGATTCTTTGGATTAGGATGCTTCTCTTGTTCTATACACTACTTTCCTATAATTGATGTCTTCTCAGGGTTTTTCTGAAAGATCTACATCTAACTTCTAAAAGTTTGAATGTTTGAACTTGTTTTAGTGAAATACGGTTCATGGTTGTGTTGATAAAGGAAGCGGATAAATGGAAATGCTCAAGTTATTTTTTCAGAGGCACTGGTGATTTGCATTTTTACAAAGATTAGAAGCCAGTGGTTTTAATTAGATAGAATCAAAGTATATTTCTACTGAGTTCTGAATTTGAATGCTTGTCTTTTGATTTTTTGTGCTGAATGTGTTTCTTTCCTTTTTTTGGGATATCAAGCTGAGGTTTAAAGGAAGCATGGTTCAGTGTTCTATGAATCTATATTCTTCATATTGTGCAACTGGGTCTGCTGTGATTTGATTTTGACGTGATTTCTTCCTTGGATTTCCTTTTCTGGTATAGTTTTATGAAAGACTAAAGTTGGCTCTCATGGAGTTTGGACTAAAATCTCTTGATATATAATTTTGTTCATTTGTGCAGGTCTATGTTTTTGTTCCCACTGTTGAGAATCACAATTTGTAGTTACATAGGAAATTGAGCTTTGGGGGAGATTGGATTTGCAGTTTTTTGTCCTTTGACTGAGTAATTTTAGTGTCTGAAATTTAAGTAGAGAAAAGCTTTAGAATGGCTGATTTTAGAGTTAGAAGGCTTGACCCAGCTCAGACAAAGATCAGAAATGTTCCCATTGCAGTGACTCCAGAAGGGTTCTGGTGTTGCCCTTCCCCTGCTGTACTTCAAAAGACCCTCAAAAATCATAATCACCAAAGCAAACAAAAAGGGTCACCACCACCATTGAAGGATCCTTCAGTTCAGAAGGCTTCAACACCTCCAACAGAAAAGATACCACTTCCTAACCAGTTAAGATCTAGGGCTGTTTTTGATGATCAGCGATGTATGACCCTGGATGCTTCTGCTGCAAGTCCAACAAAAGCTCCTGAGAGGCCACCAAAATCAAATGGTGAGAACCAACAACGAAAGATACGTGTTGGATTTGGTCAGCCTGAGACCAGCGATTTGAAAGTCATTTGTTTGGAAAGGAAGGGATTGTTGTGAGAATGAGTGTTCACAGGAACATTCTTGCAGAACATAGCAGCTTCTTCGCAGATAAGCTCTCTACAGAGTCTCCAGTACCATATATTGAAATAATGGACTGTGAGGATGTGGAGATTTATGTTGAGACTGTGGGATTGATGTACTCTAAAGAAGTGAAGCACAGATTGATCAAGCAAAGTGTTCCACGTATACTCTGCATTCTAAAGGTTTTTTTCAGATATGATGCTTTTGAATTATTTACTTACAAGAAAGAATTAGTCTCTGATGCTTCTAATTGTCAGTTTACATTCTGTATCCATTTCTGTATACTAGATTACCTTCTGGTACGTGTCTTTATCTGTCAATTTTTTGATCCTTAAATGTGATTTCTGTGTTTGCAGCAGCAAAGGCATATAGTCAAGATTATTGAATATAAATTGATAAATTTTAATAATTTGATTTCAACTGATGGTTATTATTTGGTATCAAATAGTTTAACATTACAGTATCATGTTTTTGTTAAATTATCTAAACATGATATATTTAGTCTTTGTAGTTTTGAGAAATGTTGCACTTTGGGAGGCTAAAGTTTCTTCTTTGCTTTTCACTTGTAGAAATGTGGTAGTATTTAGATATCTTTATAGTGGATGACTATTACTAAAGAGTTTAAGATTTTCTAAAACAAATAGAGTAATTTAGTATAGTTCTTGTATCACCATTTACTATGATAGAAGAGACCTAATGGACATGATGTGTGTATGATTCTTTAAGTTCACATTCTCATTATCCCAGTGCTACCCCATAAAAGTAAAGGTATATAATGGATGGTATTCACATAGAGATAATACGTGTCGTTTGTCATTTTTGATTGCCACAAGTCTCTAAGAGCGTAAAATTATATATCTTTAAATGCTGAAGAGGATATATGCAATGTTGAGATCAGCAGGGATTAGCATTTGAATGAAGCTTAAAGTTGCACTTTTCCACCATCAAGTCATGGAACGCTTATTTTTATCCTATGGTCGTCTGTGATGGAAAGTAACAGACAGCCACTTAAAAGATAAGACTTAGAGATGTTTTATAGATTTAATTGCTAAAAGTTAAGAGGATATGTCCACCCAAAGCTGAGGTCAGCAGGACATAGCATGCCAAAGTGGCTTGGGTAAATATGCTTGAAGAGCATTTGTTATAGCTTCAAGTTACATTTTTTTTCAAATTAATCATGAAGTGCATGCTATGGTCATATGTGATGGAAAAATAGACGATCCCTCAAAGAATAAAACTTGAATCTGGGAGCAAACTTAAACAGAGAGTAGCCAATATTTATAACTAGTGAGATAGGATTTCAGAGTGCATGATCTGATAGGTCACATATCCTTAAGTAAAATTAAAAGCAAAATAAATAGGATGAGGCTCCTTAATTGTGATTATAGTGATATAGAGTGTGAGTATTTAAAATTACATGTAATAAAACAAGCAACTTGCAAGAGAAAATATGGAAATATGTACAACTTACATGGTTTGTCTCTATAAGAAGGTAATTGGATTTTAAGTTTGCATATATTGTTTTTCCTCCATTCATGTGCTTCATCTTTAGGCAGCTTTCTTTATCTTTTCTCCTCTTTTTTGAATCTCATATGATAGCTATTCTTTTCAATGTTTCTCTTTATTCCTGTTATTACCAACTAATCACATAACATGGCACTGAAAGACTCCCATTTGAGATATTTGAAATATTTTACCGCTCAATCTTATCACACTATGCTTCGCTTAATTGTTCTAGTAATATCCAAGGACTTGGTTAGAAGTTTATTGTTTTTGTATAATTAGAGGCAAAATTTTGCAGGTTGCAGAATCACTTGGCTACCGTTCCTGCATCAAGTCATGCTTAGATTACCTGGAAGCAGTCCCTTGGTTGGAGAAGAAGAAGAGAATGTGGTAACATCTATCCAACACCTTCAGAATGATAAGTATGGAGTCAATCCTATACTGAAACGAGTAGCTTCTGACATCTCCAATCCCCCTAATGATACACTTGCTCGTGTATTGGAGCTGGTTCTCAAAAGCAATGAGGATCGAGGTCGCCGAGAGACGAAATCCTTGGTGTTGAAGCTTTTTAAGGAAAATAATCTTTGGACCAATGGATCTGCAGACATATGCCCTGAAACTTTAAACGGTTCTTGTCAGAACTGCTTAGACTCGCTATTAGCTCTTTTAAGACAAGCATCTGAACCTGGTTTTGCGGATAAATCTTTGGAAAGCAAAGATCCTGTTGTTCGGCGGATAGCTCTAGAGGCAGATAATCTTCTTTGGCTAGTTGAGATTTTGGCTGACAGGCATATGGCAGGTGAGTTTGCAGTGATGTGGAGTAGCCAGAATGAGCTAGCTGAATTACACTCAAAGTTACCAATTGTGTCACGTCACCCAGTGAGCTCCATCACAGCTAGGCTTTTGTTGCAATTGGAAGAGGAGAGATGCTTCCATCAAAGGACACTCGCCAGCTGCTGTTACATGTTTGGTTGCAGCCACTTATTGATGACTACAGTTGGTTACAGCATGGATGTAGATCATTTGATCGAAAGGTTGTGGAGGAAGGAATTGGTCAAACCATTCTTACACTTCCTTTGGAAGATCAGCAAAATATTTTGCTCTCATGGTTGGGAAGTTTCTTAAAGGTTGGCGATAACTGCCCAAATCTTCAGAGAGCCTTTGAGGTCTGGTGGAGGAGGACTTTCATAAGGCCATATGTTGAACAGCAGGGAAACCTTGCACAATTAGATAGAAGTTGACCTAGAGTTGGACAAGAAGATAGAAACGAGTCCATCTTATTGGTAGAATGTCAGTTACGCAATGTATGGCATGAGAACAAAGAAAAACTTTCAATTGAGATTTGAAGATTGGAGAAAGAAATGCTTTTAGATTTTAATGCACTGTACACTGTTTTGTTGGTGGACAGTGTCAGGTATGTATTCTGTTACATCGCACAGGATTTTCATGGATTGTTGCTTTTGACTTTGTGAGAAATGTCTTAAGTTTGTCTTTGTTCCTATGCTACTTAAAAAATTCCCTGAATTCCGGACTGGCAAAACCGAACTTTCGCTTTAATTTATTTTAAGTTGATGTATTATATTTACCATGTGGCTGCATTATATGTTTGTATTTGGCTTTGAATTTATGTAAATTGCAATATGATCTGTTGCATTTCCTTCATGCACATAAAATTAAGTTAGATTCATGCCCTGGCCACATCAATGTTCATGATGTTGTGCAATAAATTTAATTCATATATTCAAGGATTAGATAAACCCAAGGTTTTTATGTCTTAGCAAGACAGGAGGCGTCCCAATTGTTTTGTCCTGTTTCTGTGAGAAAACGGGACCGCGATAGGGTTGGGACTCCGAAACTTATCCACACAGGAAGAGAAGAAGAAAAAGGAAGAAAGGAAGGAAAGATGAAGAAAGAAAAAGTAGAAGAAAGAAGAAAA
>KE505234.1:190038-200247 GCA_000441515.1 Elaeis oleifera | reverse complement strand
AGAAAGAAATGAAGGGATAAGGAAATAAAGAAAATAGAAAGGAAGAAAAGAAGGTAGGAAAAAAAGAAAGAAGAAAAAAAGATGGAGGATATCTATTGGGTCGTATGATGCTGCTGGAACAGAACGGGACAATGGAGCAACCTATTCCATGGGAAACCGGGATACTTCTGTCCCACGGGATTTAAAACCATGGATAAACCATAATATACTGCATTGTGTACCATGATTCCAAATATGCAAGGGATGCAAACATATGATAACATTGTAAACAATTGAGATCACCTTTCCTTGAATGCAGTTCTTATATAATTTACTTAGATTTTTTTATCCAAACTTTACTCTGGGACATCAATAAGCTGCAAGTCGGGATCCATAACTATAATATTAATAAAGGAGAATACATTAAATTGGAAGACCTGGATTTGTGCAATCGAATTACTATCGCTTTCTGCTGGAAATTCAAAGATTTAAGCTTCCTTGTTGTAGAACTGATGCTAAAATTCTAGTGAGAAGATACCATATGAATTTTCTTTTTAGGACAGTGCACTTCATATAAAAATTGCCCATATACAAAGGACAGTTGCCTTGACAAAACTCAGGGTTTCAGAGGGAGAAATTACAAATGTAAAGGTTACTTGCAATGCTGTATCGGCAAATCTTAATGTTAAAAAAATGGAATCCTTAGAGATTGTTGTTTATGAGACAGTAAGCAGATTCAGTGCCTTCATTTTACCCAAAAGGACCATAAGAGCAGACTTCGTGAAGGTTAAAACTGTGATTACTCATTAATCATTTAATGTTGAGGTGCAACACCAACAAGGTTGTATGAAGAGATGAAAAAAAATAGAAAAAAAATGACAGAGACAGGAGTGAGGGATTAAGAACAGGTCCCTCTCAAAATAGTGATTGTATGATGTCTATTGCAATTAGGAATCCTTTTCAGCTTGTCTATGTTTTGATGAGTTCCTTTGTATTTTTGTTCTTTCTTTGCATGGTTTTCATACTGCCCTAGCCATCAAGCATCGACTTGTGCCTTTGCTGCTCATGTTGTTGGTGTTACAGGAGACCGACCCATGAGATTAGTAGACAGGCAGTGTTAAGATTCAAATGCAAATGCCTTGCTATATCCACATCTCACCTTGCCGCAACCATCTGGTAGGAAACAGTCATCCGGAAGCATCACATTGCCTCCAGAAGTATTCGATGGAAGTGATTGCTTTATAACTCCGCATATGGGAGAGGGTATGCTGCACTGAATCAACAACTGCTGCTGAACCAAGAAGGTATTAAACCTGCAGGCAATTTATTATGGCAAGGACCTGCTTATGGACAGCCTGGGTTGCATGCACTAGTGGTGAATAAGGTTGTTTGACTGTCAATAACTTATTCATCTCTAGTTTTATATGTTTATCTAGTGTTTTACATGCAGTCCTAGCATATTGAAATTGACTATCACCTCATCAGCAAGAAAAAAATCTTATTCAGTACTTCTTTAAACACCTTATACCAAGGATATCGTGCAGCTTCAAGGTCCCTTCCACTTTTCGGCAGGCCTTGATCCAGAGTTGCTCAAAGATGACATCGTACCTGTATGTTAATTGTTAAAGGCTCTGTTGTGGTTACGATTATCAGCTCCTGACATCTTCTACGTGCTTACATGCCTTGAACTAATCTAAAGGGAATTCTTGTGCTTTTGCTGAAGCCAATACTTTGTCATGTTATATATGAGATGTTATATTTGCTATGATTTATATTTATATTGGCCGCAGCATGTTCATGATGCTAGGGACATGTAAATGGGATACTTCAAAGATATTACGGGTCTTAGCTTGCTTCAGGTTACTCAAGGACTCCCTCCTTTGCTTATGTATGACAAACTCCTTTCTTGGTGGACACCATCCTCTTTATGCAAACAGAAGAAAGGGCTTGTAGGATTGGGATATTGGACCTTGGATGATCATCCTAAGACATGACTGGTCTGTCATCTTGTGGGGCTACAAACTTTTTTAACTTCAAACCTCAGCATAGCAAAAGAATTCTGCAAATAATAATTTTCCATATAGGTGATGGTTCTGTGCATCTTTCTAGGTTTGGATCAATATGTTAGACCGATTAACAAACAAACTGCTATAGGTCAATTTTCTTTCCTCTTGCAATAACAATACCGGCATAGATCGACTCATGTACAAACTAACATAAATCAACCATAGAACATCTTGTATAACGGCATATTATTTGGAGTAGGTCGAACATACTAGCCCAAGATCCAAAATAAATATCCAAAAAAATAATAGGGAAGAAACAATTAGAAGAAACATAAGTTTAGGAGAGAAAAAATCTTTATTAAAAAATAATCTAGCCACGTAAGAAAGCTCTCTCATGCCCCATCAATGAGGACATCTTTAGCCCTCTCTTTTACCACCACAATCTTCTACACATGCTTTTTCACCATCTTCTATTTAATTTCACATACAAAGGAGATGCCAAAAGTCTCTCTAAATAAAGAGGGTGGGAATTTGACTTCTATCTTAACTCAAAAATCAAAATCCACTAAAACACAAACTTTAAATAGATAGTCTTGTGTGAATAGAATACATAAAGAATAATTAAATAGGATCTTAAAGTTATTAAAACTAATGACCAACAAAAATGAAATCCTAGTTGGATTTGGATTTGTTAATGAATCTCAACAATCCCCTGCAGCGCAAAGTTTATGCAGACAATGCTGAATTTGTCAATGTCATGAAATGATATAGTAACCATCGCCATAGTAACAATAACATATAACAACTTATTAAACCAACAATTTAATGGTAGAACTCTTTTATTAGTTTGAATAATAATTTCTTCATTGGCTCGTCATCTTCATTGTATAGGTTGAAATCGATGATGTCCACTAATATTTTTTTCGATACTAACTCCATGGTCATGTTGTCGAGATTCCTTCGAACATCCAATTTATCTCAATGAGTATCAAATTATTGATTATAATAATTGCAAACATTAATCATTATCTGCGCATAAGTAAACTAAAATAAACTTTTAATATTCTTATATACCTCTACTTGAGCAGCTTCAAGTATCCGCGCACTGTTAGCTTCTATATATGGAATCGAATCTTTATGTATAGAGTTTTCTAACAGTTTGAAATTTGGAGTAGCTTCAAAATTTATTGATGTACCAAAACTCGTGTCGAACATCATGGAAAGAATCATCTCCATCAAGCATATCTTCATGTTGCTTGATTTTCGAAGCTACTTCAAACTTAGCCAATTCTTCATCTTCATGACTGAATCTCTACATGAAATATTCAACTCTTGAATAGCTCCGATACAAGACTCTTCCATATGATTTGACTCCTTGATACGAATCTCCACAGTCAAATTAACTGCGGCATCTTTTGGCTTGTTTAAATAATTTCAAAATCAACTGATCTTTCAATCTCGATCTCTTCTGAACTTAATATGGTAGCCATTTGATCAAGCTCCTATTGCTCCAAATTTTTTTTGGATGATTCATCCTCAAGCTAATCAACCTTGTCAAGCTCTAAATCTAGTCTCTAACTAATCAAGCTCTCTATATTTCAAATCTTTATTTTAAACTAATTTTGTTCCTCTTTAAGATTTTTTAGGAAGTCTGGAATTAGAATCCACTCTTAAGATAATATTCATTTGGGATGCCTCACATTGCTTGAATTTAAGTGAACTGTTATAAAATATCTTATGCTTTCTTCAGCTTCTTTATATTTGAATATAAAATATTTTTTTATCAATTGAATTTTAAAAATCTATATTATCTTTTTGAATTTTCAATTTCACTTTTTTCTCACAATCTCATTTGTTAGCATCGTCTTTGACTTATTTAAAATATCACATAAATCTTGACCTTTTCAATAAGACCTAATAAGAGCTTTTCAATATGGATAACATGTGTTGTTCAACATATGAAAAATAGTAGTAGCAAAAATAACCATATTGACATTGATAAGGTCATGCATTATATGCATGAATATATTAATAGAGAAGATATTTAGCATTTGCCATGATAATTCATCTATTGAATCACTAAAATAAGAGTCAACATGCTTGTACCACCATATAGCGAATTACTAGAAGCTCTTCAACCATACCAACCTACGAACATGAAAACCATCAACACTCAAGTTACTGCTTTAAAAAATTATGATCCAAATAAATCTCATCGAAGTTGCAAATCGCTCAATCACTCTCCAAATCTATGGCTCTGATATATGTAGAGCCATAAATACATAGGCCACCAATTTCAAACCTTTAGCTTTGATACCATGTGGATCCATAAATATCAAAACTTTTGCTTTGATACCATATAAAATGGGATGCTACCCAGAGTAGATCAAACGTGTTGGCCCAAGATCCAAAACAAACACAAAGAAAAAAGTAATAGAAAAAAATATTGGAAGAAAAAATAAATTTAGGAGAGAAAGAAATCTTTATTAAAAAATACTCAAGCCATATAAAAAAGCTTTCTCATGCCTTGTCAAAGAGGACACCTCTATCTCTCTCTCTCTTCCCACCATAATTCTTAAGACACGCTTTGTTGAAGAGAACAAATCGAAAAATGATTCTTTGCAAAATATAAATGCACAAACAAGTGCTAATAAACACCCAAGAAAATCTCTTCTATTCGAATGAACCTATGAGAAGACAATATTTTAACACATAAACCAACACAAATAATAACTACAAAATTAAAACAACAAACACGATGAATACGTATGATTTTAACGTGGAAACCCCAAAAATTTGAGGAAAAATACCATGAGATGCAGAGTCCACTCCAAAATCTCTAATATACTTCAAAATGAGTTACAAGAGATTATTTCAGCAGATCAAAAGAGTACACAACTTTAATTCATTCAACAATAAATCGATCAATAAAAAGACTAGTGCAGAATTTTTTTTCACAATAGAGCTACTGGTTTCAAACTAAAAACTAACCTTATAGAGCTCCAAAAATCATCTTCACAATTCAAAATGAATATTGGTAAGTTGTCTATCTCCTATCAAAATTTCAGCTCAATCAAACCACAAATAATCCTCTGATCTTTAGCTTGATCGTGACTACACTCTATTGAAAATTTTGATAGTCTTCAAAACGGAAGCTTTTGTTCATGCAATAGAAAACTATCTTCCAGAGTAGAAAATAAGAAAAAAAAACTATAGGATGTTAAGAGCTATGAGTCCTCTATCTATTGAAAAAAAATCAGCTCGATCGGACCACAAATGACCATCCGATTACTAGATTGATCAAAACTGCTCCCTGTTGAAATACTCTAAATTTTTGCTCTCTCTCTCTCTCCCCTCTTTCTTTCTCTTTTTCTTAGAATGTCGATGCTGCCTCTTCTCTTCTGCCTCTCACTCTCCTGTGTGTCCTAAATGAGTAAAATGATGAATATATATATCATCATGGATGGGCCAAAAACAATCCTGATGGGCTTTCTAATTGTTGGGCTTTCTCTACATAGGAGAGACCCATAAAACTCAACAATTCTCCCCCTCTCAACTATGTGGAGATATTCGCCAACCCGGCGATCAAACGGTAAGGCTCGAACTTCTCTTTTTGTAAAGTGTTTATCAACATATCAAAACCATTGTCATTGGTTTGAATGCTCTCAAGTTCCAGCAACTTATTATCTAGCACATTGCGTATCCAATGATACCTCACATTAATGTGCTTTGATCTAGCATAAAAAGTTTGATTCTTAACAAGATGAATGGTGCTTTAACTATCACAAACAATATATATCTCTTCTAAGTAAAGCAAATCTTCTCTACAAAGCTTTTCACTCAAAGCAACTTCTTGCATGCTTCAGTTATTGTAGTGAACTTTGATTCGGTAGTAGATAGTGCAACATACTTTTATAGTCTCGATTGTCAAGCCACTGCTCCGCCTGTGAAAGTCATCAAGTAATCTGAAATTAATTTTTTGGAGTCAACATCTCTAGTCATATTAGAATTAGTATAGCCAACAAGAATAGGCTCATCATTCCCGAAGCAAAGCTTTAAATTTACTGTGCCTTAGAGATATCTCATGATCTACTTCACCATATTAATTTCAGTATTTTCTACCTGGTTCAAAAAGAAACCGACTAACTATGCCAGCAGCATAGGCTATATCTGATCTTGTGCATACCATAGCATATATTAAACTATCTACTACAGATGCATAAGGGATTCTCCAAATGTCTTCCTTCTCCTTCTCTGTGGAAGGACTCTGCTTGTGACTAAGTCTAAAATGTGTAGCAAGAGGAGTGCCGATCACTTTAGCTTGATGTATGTTGAATCTTTGAAGTACTTTCTCGATGTACTTCTTCTGCGACAGCCATAGCTTTCTTGCTTTTCTATCCCTTGAAATCTGCATGCCAAGAATTCGATTTGTTGGTCCTAAATTCTTCATTGCAAAAGACTTGCTCAACTCTCGCTTCAATCTATCAATCTGAGAAGCAGTCTGACCAACAATAAGTATGTTATCAACATGAAGCAACAATATAATAAAGTTATCATCAGAAAATTTTTGCATAAAAACACAATGGTCATAAGTTGTCTTCTAGCAGCCTTGCTCCTCCATAATAGACTCAAACTTCTTGTACCATTGCATTGGAGCTTGTTTCAAACTACATAAGCTCTTCTTTAATTTGCATATGTAATCTTCCTTCCTTTCACCATGAAACCCTCTGGTTGCTCCATGTAATTTTTTTCCAAATCACCATGAAGAAATCTATTTGCTCAATCTCCAAATCAAGACTTGCAGCCAAGCCTAATATAACTTTGATAGAAGACATTTACACATGCAACAGGTGAGAAGATCTCTTCAAAATTAATTTTCTTCTTTAACTGTAGCCTTTAATAACTAATCTGACTTTATATCATAGATGTGAGGAGTTCACTTCTTGCTTCAACCTATAAATCCATCGATTTTCAAAGCTTTCTAGCCCTTTGAAAGTTGTACCAATTCAAAGGTATAGTTGTCATGCAGAGACTTCATTGCATCTTCCATAGCATCAATCCACTATTACTTTAGGTTACTTTCTACGATCTCTTCATTAATACTTAGACTCTCCCACATCAGTCAAGAGTACATATTCATCAGATGAATATCGAGTGGAAGGTCATTGATCTCCGGTAGACCTTTGACGTGGAGCAATAGGTGCCTACAACTGATCACCACTAATCTCATCTACACGGATATTATTATCCATAATGTCCTGTTGTTCATCTTGATGCTGATAGCCATTCTGAGCAACATCATCTATATTATTTTGATTTGGATCAGGCAAAGGCATCAAAGAGATTGGATCCAAATCTCTCAAACTATTACTACTCCTGAAAGTTTCTCTACCTTCTCGATATCTTTGATAGTTTGATCTTCACAGAATACCATATCTCTGCTTCTGACAAGTTTCTTTCTACAGGATCACATAACCTACAGCCAAATTCATCTTGACCATAACCAAGAAAAATGCATGACGTGTCTTGGCATCTAGCTTCGATCTTTTATCTTTTGGGATATGTACAAATACCTTGCAACTAAAAACACGAAGGTGGTCGTAAGAGATATCCTTACCAAACCACAATCTATTTGGAACATCACCTTGTAGTGGAACACTAGGTGACAAATTAATTGCATGTATCATTGTATTTAATGCTTTACCCCAAAAAGACTTCAGCAATTTAGCTTCTGAAAGCTAGCATCTGACTCTCTCAATCAATGTTCTGTTCATCCTCTCAGTTAAGCCATTAAGTTGAGATATCTTTGGAGTAGTCTTTTGATGCCTGATATCCTGCAACCTGCAATAATCATTAAAAGGGCCCCTATATTCTCCATCATTATCAGTGCGGATACACTTCAACTTCTTTCCTATTTGTCTTTTAACCAAAGCCTGAAATTACTTGAACACATCAAGTACTTGGTCCTTCTTTTCAAGGTATAAACCCAAAGTTTTTTCGAATGATCATCAATGAAGGTGACAAAATAAAATGCACCACCAAGTGATCGTACCTTTAAAGGACCGCAAACATCAAACTATATCATCTCCAATAGGTCTGACTTTCTGAAAGGGGGATCACTTTTGAAAGAGACTCTGTTCTGCTTTCCTACCAAACAATGAGCATATCTTTTCAGCTTTGTACTCTTCACTTCAGAAAGCAAGTTCTTCTTGGCTAGATAGTCAAGTCCTTTTTCACTCATGTGACTGAGCCACTTGTGTCATAACTCTATTGATTCTTCATTCTCTAAGATATTCACCATAGCTTTGGAGATTGAAGTCTGTGTTCAGTATAAATCAGAACATATCTTTTCTCGAGCCAAAATCAAAGAGCCTCTGATAAGTTTTCATTTACCTCCTCCAAAATCATTATAGTATCCCTCATCATCGAGCTTTCCAACTGAAATTAAGTTGAGGCAAATATCAGGTGCATGTCTGACATCTTTCAGTATCAGTTGTGCTCCATTGTTAGTCTCCAAATACATATTTTCGATACTTACAACTTGTGACTTAATATCATTGCTCATCTTCAATACACCAAAATCACCAGATGTGTAGGCTGAAAAAATTTCCTACGAGGTGTAACATGATGTATTGCAACAGTGCCTATACCACCCAGTTTGTCTCATCACAAATAAGTTTACAATATTCTCTTCTTCATGAACAACAATGAGATCATTGCTAGTAGAAGTGGTGGCAACTCAATCATCATCTTTTGATCTTTTCTTTCTTGTTTGTCATTGCTACCCTTGTCTTTCTTTCCATTGGTAACAATATTTTGTTGTGTGATATGTCTTCCCATAATGGTGAAATTGCACATTCTTATACTTTGATATGGACTTGCTTCTACTTTTATCTCTGTCCTTCACAAATTTCTGCTTACTTCTCTCCCAATTTTCTGTAAATAGAACCTCTGCTTATGATGATGAAGAACCCCGAGACTTTCTCCTTGTCTCCTTATTTCAAACACCATCGTTAGCAAGTTCTATAGACACAACACCATTAGGGGCCGAATTAGTAAGTGAGATCTAAAACGTCTCCTATAAATTTGACAGAGTGTTAAGCAAACAAAGCCCAAGAACCTCATCATCAAATTTTATACCTATTCCAGATAATTGATCAATCACATCCTGAAATTCATTCAAGTGATCAGCCACAGAACTTCCCTCTCTGTATTTCAGTTGCATCATCTTCTTAAGGAAGAACAACTTATTATTTTCTGTCTTCGAAGCAAACAACAATTCAAGCTTATTCCATAAGGTCCGTGCATGTATTTCATTGCAGATATGATTATAAACATTATCATCTACAAACTATCAAATATAGCTACATACCTGTTCATGTTCAAATTCTCATTCATCATCAATTTTAGATTCATATTTCTTAGTAGCAAATATCAGTAGATGCAGTTTCTTCACAAATAATAGATCTTTCATCTAATTCTTCATATGGGTAATTTGTGCCATTCAAACAACCATCTTAATGAAATTGCTCTCCATCGTTCAATCAAGACCAATCCACACTAACCAAAGCTCTAATACCACTGTATTGGGAGAGAGCGAACCGAAAAATAATTCTCAATAAGACACAAACGCACAAATAAGTGCTAAAAACTCCAAAAAAAATTTTCTTCTTGAATGAACCAATGAGGAGAAAATATTCCAACACACAAACCAGTACAAATAATAACCATAAAATCAAAACAATAAACACGCACAATTTTAACATGAAAATCATAAAAATCTAAGAAAAAAATCACAGGACATAAAGTTCACTCCACAATCTCTACTATACTTCAAAATGAGTTACAAAAGATTATTTCAGTAGATCAAAGGAGTACACAACTCCAATTCACCCAACAAATCAATAAGAAAACTAGTGCAGAATTTTTTTTTTCAAAATAGAGCTGCTAGTTTCGAACTAAAACTGACCTTACAAAGCTTTAAAAATCATCTCCACTATTCAGAATGAAGATTGTGAATTGTCTATCTCCTGTCAAATTCCAACTCAATCAGACCATAAATGATCCTCCAATCTTACAGCTTGATCATGACTGCACTCTGCTAAAAATTCTAATAGTCTTCAAAATTGAGGTCTTTGTTCATGCAATAGAGAACTGCCTTCTAGAGCAGAGCAATAAAAAAACAACCATAGGATGTCAAGAGCTATGAGTCCTCTATCTGTTG
>KE505234.1:131128-160351 GCA_000441515.1 Elaeis oleifera | reverse complement strand
GAGCTTGTCTTAGTTATCAACCGGAGATTTTAGATTTGGTTCTTGGATAGTGTATCCTAATAATTTGAACTTGAGTAATTAAGGTGTGAATGGATCTCCCTCTAACACCACCCCCCAACACCCCCCCCCCCCCACCCCCCTCCGCCGGTGGAGGGGGAGGAGTAAGATTAGTGTGTTCTTCCTTTGATACTAATGTAAGCAAGTCAAATCTAATTTGTATCTTTCAAAGTGGAAACTCAATCCGGATATTTTAGTATGGTTTGGTCTTGAATAAATTCAACAAAACATCAACAAGGCTAGACAATGTCAGAACTATGTCAAAAATGCGGAGACAGAAACAAATTGGGTACAGTCCATCATCTATTTTGGTTTTGATTTGGACTATTGTTTTTGTTTTAAAGAATTTGAATCCCGATCATTGTAATTTGAACCTAAAACCTTTTCCATGCATGTAGGGAGGGCTATCAATTGGTTGAGCTAAGTCTAATTTTCCTCTACCTACTTAGTATGAAATGAGTCTCAACTGAATCTCAATACTATACTCAAAACCATGCTAGATGTCGTCTCTACCGAGCATGGGCTATGTCTCCCAATTGTTGTAGGCCAAGCCACATGAGAGAGAATATAAATGTCAAGAGAAATTTTTTGTGCACCGCGGACAGTGCAAAACACGCATACTACTCACGATGATTGGCTCATGCACGGAGTCAAGACACGATGCATGAAAAAAAAAAAATTTTCTTCCGATTCCGTGCGTGAGCTAATCACCGTGGATGGTGTACGTGGTTCTGCACCACCTGCAGTGTACAAAGAATTTCTCTAGATGCCAATAAATAGTAGCCCATCTTGTGGCACCCATTCTCACCGCAGAGGAGGTAACATGTTTAAATCCTATGAGGGTGTCGAAGGGATCTCAATATGGGTGATGTGGAATCAATTAGCTTAGTTGGTCACTTCAATTTGCAACCATACAAGTTAAATGGATTGTTTGATTCAATCAAGCACATAATAGCATAGTTCAATTTAGCAAGCAAATGGGTTAATATGGTCAAACAAATTTTAACATGTTTCAATGTAAGTGATGTTTTGGTACAATACAATTTGAGTACAATCTAGGATGGGCTTGGTTTGATACAAATGTGGCCACTACATACTCGTGCAATTTGCCGTGTGCCTGATTTTGGTAGAAATTGCAGAATTCCTCACCATAAAGGCATAAAGGAGCCTGATTTTTGGAGGCAATTTGTACCATAAATTATCCATTATTTTTTTTAAAGTCAGAAAAATAGTACTCGAGTTATGGGTGTGAACAAGTGAGCCGACACTTGAATTGGTTGTCTATGATTGTGGCATAACTTCCATATCCACAATTTAGACCTACATATTTTTAATATATAACTAATGTATAAAGGTAGAACCCTTCTAAATACAAAGGCAGAACCAAATAAAAATGTTGCTTACCCTTTCATTTTCCTCCATTTGTTTTTAAAATATATATCTTTGATGTTGTTTGATGTTTTTTTTTAATGGCCAGACTCCATCGACGTTATAAATTATAAAGATATATATAAAACTTTAAATTATTTGAGGTTGTATTTGAAAGCTAAAAAAAAAAAAGAGCTCTTATGCTATCCAACGTCATTTGGCAATTTACTATTTCTCATCTGCCAGTTTTGATGCTGATGTCAGGTGAACCTCACCCTCCAATCCCTACAACGAGATGGCTAATAGAGGTCCATCGTACCAGCATCCAATTCCCTCACCATCGGTATTATTGACATCACCACCACCTTAATTTGTCCTAGTATCTTGTCACAGTAAGGCAAAACTAAGGTGTAATTGGGTGTCAGAGAAGCTTCTTTTGATTCTAAGCAAATTGCCAAGAACTCCTCTTAAGAAACAATGTCCAGAGGGATTTTCACCGAGACGTGCAGCACCAGTTTTGATAGGTAGAGTCTAAATTATTAAATATACTCCTAATAAATTGTTCAGACATTGTTTACTTGCTGTCAACACATGAAGAGGAGCGATGTTCCTGCAAAGGTCCCAACTAATGGTCCATAACTGAATTCCATGGGAAGAATGTGGAAACTTAAAGGCAAGGCACAGTCTCCCTTACTTTCTTGGACATTGCTTTCCTCCCACGTAGTAGGAGATTGGGACCTCGGCAGGCGCATGGGTGGACTAATCGGGTTTGATTTACGTCACCAAAGACTTGTTTGGTTGATATATAATGTTCAAAAATAATTTTACATATTTAATTGATCATAAAAAATAATATATTTAAAATAATTTATATTTGATTAAATATTTAATTAAAAAATATATAAAATATTTGTTATGTTTTACTAAAAAAGATGTCTTACCACATTCTATTTAAAAGCTTTGGAGTATTTTTGAAAAAAAAAATTCTAACTTTTAGCTGGTGAAAAGTAATTTTCCATATCCTTTATTGATGTTTTTTTCTATAAAATATAGAAGTTATTTTATAGGAAAGCTATTTTTTCTTATCATTTTTTGGAAAACTCCAATCAAATATGAGATATTTTTCTATTTTTTCGTCACATACACTTCTCCCCCTTCTTCTCGTAAATCAAACAAGTCCTGTGGGTTCCATCCAAACTATCATCTAGGTAAATATTAATACTTTGGCAAGTTCAATTGATAAAGCTATCAGGAGTTATTATCAATGACCTAATTTGAGTCCTACTAGCATTTATTGAAAAGTTATTAACTCGGTAAGTTGGGTGGGACCAGAACCCCTCCAAACATGTCACATTCAAGCCATCAAGTCCGATCTCAAGGTTCAATGTACACCCATATCAAATGTCATGTTGTTTGATTGGTGTTCAGGATCAATTTTAGAGAACCCTCATATGTATTGGTTGATTTCGATCATCTAAAATAATTTGTAAAGTCATGAACATTAAGACACGAAGGATTAATACTCATTAGTTTCTTGATAATTAGTGTTGTGGCCAAGGACTCATGGCTCGTCATATGAGGTATTATCCATTTTGATCCATGGACTTCACAATTTTATCTTTCAAAAAGTACCTCACGTGGGATGGATCGTCCCTTCCTATATAAGACAGAATTTCTCTTGACTTACCAGTCACCATCAATATGGGACTAATAATGTCCTCTCTTCTACATTACAACAATTAGTATTAGGAAAACTTCAAACTTGTTGCCAAGTTGGTTCCAAGCTTGATTTAGTACCCATGAATCCCCAACCCTCATCAATAGTACCTGGCTCTTGCATGTTACACCTAGCTCTGTTGTCTCATTAGTTTAAGAACCAGTTTGATAATTGGTCCTACAACAATATCCTTGGTACTACTCAGAATCTTACTATCAGAATTCTGTTTGTGATTACATTTTGGTGCTTGGTCGTGGATTCAAACTATCTGGTGCTGCTCTTCTATTTTCTTTACCATTTTTTCATGTAGGATGCATATTAACCACTCAATATATATATAATTCCTGACGCATGCACCTTATCATCTCAAGGATCGATTTTTATGGGTCTGATGTCATAAAAGGGCCAATGTAGTCAAGGATTTCGCCAGGTTAGTGGCTTTGTGATTGTGCAGGCCATTTGGCGGGCCAATGTAAACAATTGACAAAGAGCATTCATGTTTTCTATCTTTCTCTCTCTCTGTCCATCCATCCATCTCACTCTCTCTTTTGAGAAGAAGGGTAAAACGAAATATACCTGAGAAAAGGCAAAAGCTATATAGATGGCCATTATGTAACAGGATGACAAGGTTCTCACAACAATGTTATTCTGTTATAATGGTTATGATAGCTATTATTGATTCCATTTGCAAATAATTTAATACTAAAAAATAACTATTCTACTAGCCATTAGAGCTATAGTATAATATGAAATAATGGACAATAGCGAGTACCCCTAAATTATTGCTTGCTTAAAAAAAAACATTCTTGGTGTCACAAGTTTTTTGAGAGAAATTTTTTAAAAATAAACTTGAAAATCATTATTTGTATTAAAATATATTAGGGCCTGAAATTATTATAACAGCCATAATAATATTGTAAAGGTTACTATAGATTTTTTTTCCTTGTAAGTGAGAGGAGGTGCAGCCTCCGATTTTAGTATGAGAATGAGCAAAACATCATGTCACGCTCTGAACCAAGCATGTGATAGACGTTGCATACCTACAGGACGGATCCTACAAGCATGCAAGACTACAGATCAAATCATAAGACTTTTATAATGATGATCATAGTAATAATCTTTATTAATCCTCAAAAATTAATTTAATAAATTAATTAAATTATTTCATGATAAATATTTTATGTAACATAAATTAGATCTAGTATCCAAACAAATTAACTAGGCTAAGCTGAACTAAACTAGAAATCTAGGTAACTCAAACAACTTCAAGTGATCTTGCACACTCCCTCAAATCCCAAGCAATCTATGAATTTTTTAAAATAATAATAATAATAATGAGCTACACTAGCCGAATAGGCAATATAACACATCATAGTAGGATTTAAATATCCTGAGCAAATAAATCATATAATATTAACTAAAAAGAATAAATCTCAAATAATATATTTTATTAAAATATTATTTTCATAAATTAGTAATAAATTCAACATCAAGCTACAGCCACATAAGCCAGTGGCATGGGTTTGATAATAAAAATACATTATACAAAGTGCCAAATAGCAGATACTACTATTCTAATCACCGATAGGTCGGTGTCAGAACTAAATTTTCAGATTATAAGTTGAGAGATCCAACATGTAATCTCCATTGGTGGGGCCACGTTATAGCTATACTAAGAGCATATATAAAAGCAATTTCATAAACCTCCAGTTAAGTTTTTCAAATCTATTTCTCAAAGCAGATCATATGTTTAAAATAAATTATTTATAATAATAAATAATACATGCTTGATCCATTTTATCAGATAGAAAATAGAGATCACAAATCAAATTAAATAATTAATTATAATTTTTTAAAGATTATTCGAAAGCATATTTGAAGTGTTAGATTACGTAGCTCCTCATGCTTCAAAATTCGACTTCAATCAAACAGCTTTGACAAACCTTTTTCTTTTTTTTGATAAAGGACAAACCTATTCAAAGCCATTGAAATTCAATTAATTTATTATCCATCTTAGAAGCCCATCAGATAAGAATCTTAAAGAACCCAAATAGATCAAGAAAGCAAAATAACCCAACTAAGGGTACGATTAGGGATGGCTTTATACTCAAATCAAGATAAATCAAGAATAGACCAATTAAGTGGTAAAGCCCGAGAGCCTAAAATCTATCAATTCGGATAATTTTATATATTTCATCAGAGGTCAAAATGGGATATAAGGATACCATAATTGAGGATTACTAAATCTAACAGGATCTAACAAGAGCCAACATGAAAGCTAGCACACTACCCGACGGTAATAATTTAAGAATACTATAGGTTGCAAGAGAGAAACTTAGCAATCACTTTCTCTCTAGACAAAGTAAAGAAGTCTGAGAAGAGAGAGAAAAATCAAATAAGATAGAGAAAAAGGCTAGAGAAAGAAAATAAAGAGAGAAATAAGAGAAAAAACAAAGAAAAGAGAGAGAAAATCTCTCTCCTTTTCTTTTTTTTTTCTTTTGTTTTTCTCCTCCTTCTTGAAATAACCCAGACTGGTCCAATTTGCCTGACTGGCCCAGTCCTAACCAGATGAACGATGGAGGAAAGAAGACTCCTCGAAGGTGTCTTCTTCTTCTTTGATTCTATCGAAAAAATAAAATTTAGGGCAACTAAAATCCTACATCTATAAAGAGCCCTCACACCCCCACCCCAAGTAGCTAGTCCTCCTCTCTCTTCTTTCTCCCACTCTTTTTTTTCTATTGAAGTCATGGACTACCCTCACCATGTCCTCCTAAAATCATCACCAGAGACATCAGCGAAGCTCGAGGTACACCCTGGCCCCTCTTCTTCTCCTTCTTCCCCTTCTTCCCATACCATTGCGCACGATTGCTAGACCGTAGAGTTCATCAGAAACCCATAAGATCGATGCTCTATTTTTTCCTATTTTGATCGAGCCTTCTTTCCTTTTTTGACCATCGACGCCGCCACCCTTGGTGCCACACTCTTGGATCACGACCCTCGACCTATCTAAGATCCTATTCCAACAAGATCATGGCCAATGAGTGGTCAATGATCAAAATCCAAGAAAGTGGTTCGAATCTCCTATTTTTCAAATCTTTTCCCATGATTTTCTTGTTGGTCGGCCACGTGCCGCTGGCCGTCCCCTACCTCACCACTGCCAACCCCCTATGTCGCCGCCCATCACCAATGTTTCGATGACTAGCAACCACCCCTTCCATCCTTTATTCGGCCAAAAAAGAAAGAAAGAAGAGAAGAAGAAGAAGAAGAAGAGAAGAAAAGAAAAGAAAAAACAATATAGAGAGAAGGATTTCTCTCTCTCCTTCTCTCATATGTCTTTCTCTACCCTCCCTCTTTCTTTCTCTATCTAATCCATGGATCTTAATATAAACTTAAGATGATCTTTCGAAAAAGGCTCAGAATCGCTTCGATATCCATGTAGTATACTCCACTTCAATCATGTCGAGTGTCTTTAAAATCCATTATTGATGAATCTATGTTAAAAATATATCCTAAAGCCAATCATTTAGATGATTGTGCTCATTCTGTAATATGTATATTAATTATTAATCAATGAATAGAAGTTATTTTGATATCATTCATCACAAAGTTATATCTTCCTTGCTAGAACTCTTGTGTTGTGATGAAGTCTTTAGAATTATGAAGTAATCGATAAAGGAGGATTCATCATATAGTTCTTAAATATGTTCATGACCAAATAATACGTCATTAAAAGATGATGATGTTTATCGAGTGAAGGACGTTGTGTGCCATATAGGTTGGTTATCCTCTTAATCAAAGAGTGTGGAGATACTGATATGGCATACAGGTGAGGTATAAGAGTACATCATCACTAAATAAGTGACTCACCTGCTAAGCGCTCTGTTGTCAAGAGCAGCTCGCGAAGCGTATGGACATAAGTGTCCCTCTGATCTGAGATCACCATAGTGACTTGCAAGCAACTCACTATGCTTTGTTGCCGGACTACTTGAATTTCTAATACAGTGATGGAAGGTTACTAGGCACAGTCAAGTACTTACGAAGTCTGTATGTGGATCAAAATGAATTGATCCCTCTAAATTATAGGAGCTGATGTATCACTGTATTTCAATTTAGTAAAATCTTGATCAGAATAATTATGTGATAGATTTGAAAGGTTGGAATACAATATAGATGATCCTTCAGGATTGACAGTTTAACCCTAGATCATCCTAGAGCATTCAGGATCAAAGGAATAAATTATACGGTAACCATATGCATAGATTTTTGAATATTACTTTACGATAATTCGACCTATCCAGACGTTAGGAACTATTACTAGATGATAACTTTGATTAGTACGAAAATAATTTTATGCTACAGACTTAGTGTTCAAACCTATGAACTCAAGCACAAAGTCAAGCGATATAGAAAAAAATTGACCTAAGTCTATATATGTAATTTGAAATATATGACTTGATGGAATAATAGATTAATTTAATTGAGAATTAAGTTATGGATCATATGAGATTGAATAGTTGACTATGTCTAGCTAGCACTAGATATGAGGTTTAGGTTCAATTTCAGAGATGAACAAGATTTGATCTTTGATCCAAAGAGTCTATAAGAGATTAGATTTAAGTACTAATTAATTTATATTAGATCTAATTTAATTAGACTTAATTAGGTTCATAAATTCAAGTTAGACTTGATATTAAATCCTAAATAGTTTGGGATGGACAACCTATTCGAAATTGGTTTGAATTAGATTCGAATTGGATTCGAATTGATCCATATTTGGATTAGATCTTTAGAGTTCACTTTTATTAAAACTCTCTCTCCTCATGGCTGATCAATGGATGATGGGGTGTTGGTTGTTGCCACCCCATCCTTGGGTGTAGGCGTGGGTGAATGAGGGTGCCTAGTTAGGCGCTAATCCTTTCTCCTTTAGGACTCTTTCTTTGATAAGATATAAATTAATTCGAAGCTTGTTTGAATTAGGAATCTTAATCTTATGGGTTACAAAAATCATCTATAAATAGAGAGGACCTCTAACTATCATGGTATAACAATTAAATTATATGCTAAGGTGAGAAAGAGAGAAAGAGGAGGCGTGAAGAAGAGTGGGCATCCCTTGGCATGTTCCACCCTTGGCATCCCATCTTTCCTTGGCATGAAGAGTTCTTGGGCATCTTTTTTGCTGGTGTGAGGTATCACACCAAGAGCCTCTCTCCCCTTCCTTGGTGTCTTGTGAAGGTACTTCAATCCAAGACTTTATGTCATTTTCCTGCGAAGTTTGACGTACGCGCGAAGTAAAGGGTTTGTGGATTTAGACCTATGCGAGGTTTTAGATTCAGAATCTTTGAGATTTGATTCAAATTTTTCTACGTATCAGGTAAAATCTGATCTTTATTAAGTTATTATAGAAAATATTTAGATGCACCCTGGCTATCTGCTGTATTTTTTCAAAGAAACAGGTTTCTTTCCTTCAATTGGTATCAGAGCCAGGCTTTAATACATAGATACATAATTAATTTTATTTATTTATTTATATATTATATATAATTAAATTTTATGTTAGATATTAAATCTAATTTAGATCTATTTAAATAAAATTTATGATCTAATTTTGATTAGATTACAAAAATCTAATCAATAGTTGGTTAAGGTTTGTTATAAATTTGTTATAACAGAATTTTTTTGTTATTGAATTTTGTTGGAATAACAATCTATTTTAAAATTTATTTAATTTATTTTAATAAATTTTAATATTATTATTTTAATTATAAAGTTGGACTTATTTCAGATCTAAATTGAATTTATTTTAATAGATTTTTAGATCTGATTTCTAACAAAATTCTACATAACGTCAAAATAGTTCTAACCAAAAAATTAATCTTTATATGTTCATATGTGCATCTAATTAATTTTCTATAAGATTTAGATCTGAATTTGATATTTTATAATCAGTATAAGATATGTTTCAGATATGAAATGATGTATCAAATCTGATAAGATTAGATGAAGAATATGGTTGATAAGATCAAAGTCATATTCATAACATAAAATATTTTAATAAATTACATGTTAATGTGATTCCATATGAAATAAGATTTCAGATCTTAGTAGCCTGATATTTAGATTGATTAGATCATCAAACCGTCTGATCATAAGAGGAAGAAGAGATTCATCTCCCTCTCTTACTCATTCGACGGGTTCTCTTATGACGTGTAGGGATGTCATTGTGATCCGATTTCATGAAGAAGAAGAGCGAACAGATTTTTATAAATTATTTGATCATAAATAAGTTTAGATTAGATCTAAAATGATTTATGATTATAATAAGATAGATTCAGATATAAAAAATTATTTAAAATCTGAAAAGCATGTTACACTAGATGTAATCAGTAGTGACCTAAAAATAATCATGATATATGTGATGTATGTATGAAGTTTAGATCACACTTATGCATATTTAATTATTAAACATATATGTATAAAAATTTATTTGCATGATATGAAACATATGGTATACTTCACTTGAAATTTCAGTAGAATAGCTCTACAAACTGAAACACACATTTCATACACTTAATTTGAAATTAAATTTAAATGATCTAGATTTGAGAATGGAAGATTACTAAGATACCATATAAATCAATGGGCAATAGGTTAGTATGAATCAGGTCCTTCTATTGGGTTAGACCTAGGGTTAGAAATAAATATGGATTAAATAGAGAAATTAATTAAATCTAATCAAGAGTTGAATTAGATTAGATCAAATTTTTTTAGATCAACCTCAATAGTTGAAGCTTGATCAAGTCCATATTTTTGACCTTACTAAATGGACCATGATCATGGCTCAATGGTTGTGCCCCAATCTTCTGATGGACTAAATCAAAACTAATTAATCAGTTGGTATCTAAGGTAAGTTTGACAGTTTTGATCAAGTGGTTATTAATTGGGACCTACTCGTCTAGATGCATCTACGATGAGTTAATGATATATCCCTCCCACTGATCTCACTTATCTGATCAATATGGTGGATTGTGTTTTGATTAGGTCACTAGTCGATTCAAGCTGACCCACGTCATTAAGGTAAATCAGTATAACTGATGCAAGTATCTTTAGACCAACTTGTGTTTAATCCTCTATATGACTTGGTAAAGTCAGTGGAACAATTTATGACTTACAGATCAATTTTTTCTTATTCTCAAATCGATAAATCAAATTTTCTAAATTATTAGGTCCTTAAAATGATACAGTTATGGAGATAATTTGTTCATAGCCTTCCATTAAAGTGCATGATAAGGAGTCCAATGTTCTAAATAGGCATTGGAGGTGCCACATGTTTGGTGTTTATTGGATATTAAAATTGTCATTTATCATATGACCATTTTGTTATACCTTTCAGATCAATGCTTAGGTTTATCAAGCCACACTCGGATCTAGACGTTCGTTTGTTGGATGCACTTGGTGTAGTCATGTTAACAGTTGGACCTAACCAGGATTTTCAGTAGAGGCACCACACGCCTGCTGAAGAGAGGCCTGGGGTAAAATCTAATTGCTAGAAGTTATTTAAAGAATAATTAGTTATGAACCTACCTATGGATGCACTAGGATTGGTCAAGCCACACTCGAAACTGAATGCAGTCTGTGTAGATTCTAATACCTATTAGAAATTAATGTAATTTTTCGAATTGGAGGTAGAGGCTATCAATTTATATAAAATAGTGGAAGAATCTTTAGACTAAAATTCATATCTTTAGGATTAAAATAATTCATATTCTAGTAGGTTAATATTTCTTCTTTTCAGCTATAGCCAACATACTATCCTTCTGTTCGCTGTTGGACAGTGACAAGCTTACCGAACCTAACTTCAATAGCTAGTATCGAAAGTTAAAGATCGTCCTAGAGCATGAGAGGATCCTGTACATGCTTATAGATCCATCATCTGAAGAACCTGCTGTCAATGCACCCCGTGCTGCGAGAGACACTTACTTGAAGTGGCTCAGTGACTGCACGACGGCACATTGCATTATAAGGACAGTCATGAATGACGAACTTAGTCGTAAGTTCGAGGATGTGCAGTCAGAGGATATGATTCAAATGTTGAATGAGTCCTCTGATACCCCAGAGGATGTGGAGAGATACAAAATCTCCTACATAGTGTTCAATACCCGTATGCGAGAGGGGACATCAGTCACTGATCATGTATTGTACATGATCGAGCAGATTAAATACTTAAGCAAACTTGGCTTTCCATTACATGAACAGTTAGGTAAGGATGCTATCCTCAATTCGCTACCGAAATCTTACTTATCCTTCTTGAGTTATTACAGAATGATCAAGCCTATAGTAAACTATCATGGTTTGCTAGAATTGCTGTAGATATTTGAGAAGGACCATTAGCTCCAGAAGGAGCCAGTGCATGTAGTGAAAGGTTCGTCTGCAGATCATCGATCCTCTAAGAGAGGAAAGAAGAAGAAGGTACAGAAAAATCGTACCATCGATTTCAAGCCAAAGCAGAGTAAAAAGTCAAAAATCTATAAGAGCCAGACAGAATGCTTCTTTTGTAAGAAGCTGGATCATTAGAAAAGAAATTATCCTTCTTATATAGCTATCTTTGACCCAAATAGGCCTAAGAACAAGAGAATCAAGCAATCGATTGCTTCGCAAGGTACTTATATGATAACTCCTTATAGTTTCTTTATTTGTGATACTACTACTTGGATATTGGATATCAGAAGTCTGATTAATATTTGTAATTCATTGTAGGGACTGTAGGTCAGTAGAAATTTAGAGAAGGTGAGCGATTTCTGAACGTTGGAGATGAAAGTTTTATTCAGTTCTAGCATTAAAAACTATGCAGCTTATTTTTAGTCTAAAAGTATCATATTAGATGAGTATCATTTTTGTCTTTTCTTTTTGATGAATGTCATCTCTATAGGCCTTTTGGCCAAATTTGATTTTAAGTTTTAATAAAAGATGATTTTTGTGATATCATTGTGAATGATACTATAATTATGCATGGATAATTAAAATATGGTATATATATATTATCACAGTCTGTTAGTATAATGTACACAACGAACAAACGCCTTAGGATAGATAATATCAGTGATTTCTACTTTTGACATTGTAGGCTAGGTCATGTGAACAAGAACAGGATAGATAGGTTAATCAAGGAGGGTGTCCTTGAAATTAATGATCGTGAATCATTACCGATCTGTGAATTCTGTCTATTTGGTAAGATGACCAAGTCACCTTTTAAAAAAAAGGTGAACGAGCTAGTGATGTTTTAGGTCTAATATATAGTGATGTATGTGGACCCATGAACATAGCTGCCAGTGGAGGATACTATTACTTCATTATATTTACAGACAATCTATCAAGATATGGGTGCGTCTACCTTATGAAGTATAAATTCGAATCATTTTAAATATTCAAATGATTTCGTCGTGAAGTAGAAAAATAGACTGAAAAGAGTATTAAAACTCTTCGGTCAGACTAAGGAGGTGAATACCTCACCAGTGATTTTCTGACATATCTAGAGGAGAATGGGATTCTCTTTCAGTGGATCCCTCTTGGAACATCACAATGTAATAGGGTGTCTGAAAGGAAGAATCGAACTCTGTTAGACATGGTTCGGTCCATGACGGGATTTGCAAATCTGTCAATCTCCATTTGGAGATACGCTCTTGAAACTACCTGCTCTATTTTGAATAAGGTTTCAAGTAAGTATGTCCATAAAATTTCACATGAGATATGGATAGGACGTAGGTCGGTGCTCTCACACCTTCAGATTTGGAGATGTCCAGCTTACGTCAAGCATTAAAGACAGATAAGCTTGGACCAAAGTCCGATAAATACTTGTTCGTACGGTATCTAAAGAAACTAAAGGATACTACTTCTACCTCACAGAAGAACAAAAGATGTTCATCAGCAATAGGACAGTCTTTTTGAAAAAAATTTTGGAGAAAGAATTAATACCAGCAAATTAAACTTGATGAAGTTCATGAGGTAGAAGAACCAGTAGACACAGAATCGGATTTGATTGGAGAATCAAATCTGGAGCCTGTAGAGGCACCATTAAGGAGATCCGATTAGAGTACCACGTCAACCAGACAGATACTATGATTTTTTGGTCTGGGATAGTGATCCTATCGAACTAGATGAGAACGATGAGGATTCGATCAACTATATGGAAGCCATGCAAAAGTCCGACTCTTAGAAATGGCTTGGGACCATAAAATCCGAGATGGAGTCCATAGAGATTAATGGTGTATAGACACTAGTTGATCTGCTCGAAGGGATAAAACCCATAGGATGCAATTAGATTTTCAAAAAAAGAAGAGTGGACGGAAAGGTAGAGACCTATAAAGTCCGTCTAGTTGTCAAGGATTACCATCAACATTATGGTATTAACTATGACGAGACGTTCTCTCCTGTGGTAATGTTCAAGTCCATCCAGATTATACTTGCGATAGCAGCACACTTTGATTATGAGATCTAGTAAATAGATATCAAAACCACTTTTCTAAATGGAGAGCTGGAAGAATAGGTATATATAATACAACCTGAAGGGTTTACATCCACAGATGAATCTAAGGTGTGCAAACTTAATAGGTCCATCTATGAACTGAAGTAGGTATCTAGGAGTTGGAACATACGTTTGGATAAGGTGATTAAAACATATGGCTTCATTAGGAACGGAGAAGAGCTTTGCATCTACAAATGGGCTAACGATTCTGTAGTTATCTTCTTTGTACTGTATGTAGATGGTATACTATTAATAGGAAATGACATCCCAACTTTACAGAGTATAAAGCTGTGGCTCTCATCACAGTTCTTCGTGAAGGATTTAGGAGAAGCATTCTACATCCTAGGGATGAAGATCTATAGAGATAGATCTAGAAGATTGATTGGATTGTCCAATGCATATACATCGATACTATGTTGAAATGGTTCAACATGGAGAATTTCAAGAAAGACTATCTTTCGATAAGCCATGGGATTACTCTCTCCAAGAAAGATTGTCCGACAACCCCTCAGGAGAGAGCGTATGAGTAGAATCCCATATGCTTTGGCAGTAGGGTCTATCATATATGTCATGATGTGTACGAGATCGGATGTGACCTATTCACTAGGGGTAGTGAGTAGATATCAGTACGATCCAGATAAAAATCATTAGAAGATTGTGAAGACAATCCTTAAGTATTTAATAAATACTAAGGACCAATGGCTTATCTATAGCGATAGTGACTTGAAACTTATGAGATATACTAATTACAGTTTTCAGTCAGACTATGATGACAACAGAAACATATCGGGCTATGTATTACTTTAAATGGAGGAGCAATTTACTGGAAGAGTTTCAAGCAATATACTGTGGCCAATTATATATGCGAAGCAGAATACATTACTGCATTCGATGCTGCAAAGGAGACGGTGTGATTGCGAAAGTTCATCATCGAGCTTGGAGTTATACCTTCTATTGATAGCCTTATTCTGCTGCATTGTGAGAGTACTGGAGCCATAGCTCAAGTAAAAGAATCGAAGTCACACCAGCGTACCAAGCACATTCTATGCCGCTATCACCTTGTACATAAGATCGTGGATCGAGATGACATCGAGCTTCAGAAGATCGACAGAAAGGAGAACATAGCCGACCCTTCACCAAAGCTCTTGAGATCAAAGAGTTCGATGATTATAAATAAAAGATGAGTATAAGATACTGCCCGATTGACTTTAGTTCAAGTAGGAGTTGTTGGAAAATGTATCCTAAAGCCAATTATTTAGACAATTGTGCTCATTTTGTAATGTGTATATGAATTATTAATTAATGAATAAAATTATTTTGACATTATTCATTATAAAGTTACATCTTTCTTGCTAGAACTCTTGTGTTGTAATGAAGTCCTTAGAACTATGAAATAATCGATAAAGAAAGATTTATCGTATAGTTATTAAATATGTTCACGATCAAATAATACATCATTAAAGAATGATGATGTTTATCGAGTGAAGGTCGTTGTGTGCCATATGAGTTGGTTGTGCTCTTAACCAAAGAGTGTAGAGATACTGATATGGGATACAAGTGAGATGTAGGAGTACATCGTCACTGAATAAGTGACTCACCTGCTGAGCGCTCTGCTGTCAAGAGCAGCTCGCAAAGCGTATGGACATAAGTGTCTCTGAGATCTGAGATTACCATAGTGACTTGCAAGCAACTCATTATGCTTTGATGCCGGACTACCTGCATTTCTAATACAGTGACGGAAGATTACTGGATACAATCAAGTACTTGCAAAGTCTGTGTGTGGATCAAGATAGAATTGACCCCTCCGGATTATAGAAGTTGATGTATCACTATATTTAAATTTAGTAAAATCTTGATCAAGATAATTCATGTGATAGATTTAGAAGGTTGGAATATAATATGGATGATCCTTCAGGGTTGACAGTTTAACCCTAGACCATCCTAGAGCATTCAGGATCAAAGGAATGAATTATGCGGTAACCATATATATAGGTTCTTGAATATTGCCTTACGATAATTCAACCTCTCCAGATGTCGAAAATCATTGCTAGATGGTAATTTCGATTAGTACAGAAAATGATTCTTATGCTATCGGCTTAGTGTTCGAACATATGGAATCACGCACAAAGTCAAGTGATGTAGGAAGAATTGACTTGTCTATATATTCAATTTGAAAGTACGTGACTTGATTAAATAAATAGATTAACTTGAGTGAGAATTAAGTTATGGGTCATACGGGATTGAACAGTTGACTATGTCTAGCTAGCACTAGACATGAGGTTCCGGTTCAATTTTGGAGATGAACAAGATTTGATCTTTGAAGGAGTCTATGAGAGATTGAATTTAATGCTAATTAATTTAAATTAGAACTGACTTAATTAGACTTAATTGGGTTCATAAATCTAAGTTAGACTTGATCCTAAATCCTGAATAGTTTGGGATTGACAGCCTATTCAAAATTGGTTCGAATCAAATTTTAATTGGATTCAAATTTATCCATATTTGGATTAGATCTTTAGAATCTACTTTTATTGAAACTCTCTCTCCTCATGGCCGATCAAGCGGTGATGGGGTGCTGGTTGTTGCCACCCCACCCTTAGGTATGGGCATGGGTGCATGAGAGTGCCAAGTTAGGTGCTAATCCTTTCTCTTTTAGAACTCCTTCTTTGATAAGATATAGATTAATTTAAAATTTGTTTGAATTAGAAATCTAAATTTTATGGATCATGAAAAATTATCTATAAATAGAGAGGACCTCTAACTATCATGGAATAACAATTAAATTGTGTGTTAAGGTAAGAAAGAGAGAAAGAGGAGGCGTGAAGAAGAGTAGGCATCCCTTGGCGTGTTCCACCCTTGGCGTCCCATCTTCCCTTGGCATGAAAAGTTCTTGGGCATCCCTCTTACTGGTGTGAGGCATCACACCAAGAGCCTCTCTCCCCTCCTTGGTGCCTTGCGAAGGTGCTTCAATCCGAGACTTCATCTCGCTTTCTATGAAGTTTGATGTGCACGCGAAGTAAATGTTTGTAGATTCAAACCTACCTGAGGCTTTGGATTCAGAATTTTTGAAATTTGATTCAAATTTTTTGCATATCAGATGAAAATCCGATCGTTATCAAGTTGTTATAAAAATTTTTAGATGCACTCTGGCTACTCGCTATGTTCCTCAAAGAAACAGATTTCTTTCCTTCATCCTGTTGATCGATCTTGATCTTGATTTAATCTATATTTTATGATCCCTTGGTTAAGTCACTTAGATTAGACCCTCGACTAGGAGATCTTGAATTCTTGGATGCCCGAATAGCCTGATGGACCAATCATTCAATTTACAGTTTCTTTCTTATGACTACAACAAAATGACCATTAGTGGCATTTTAAGTATCATTATAAGTCAAAAAGAATGCCACAAGTATTTTATCGATATTTTGTGATATCTTTTCATGTATCGTCTTAAGATTTATCAATATTTTTAGAAAAATATCGATAAAATTTTTATTTTAGCGACATATATAAGTACCTTTAAAATTTTAATGCCAAATATATCCTAAAATGGGATTTGAACTAATGATCTTTTGTTTGAATGGCAAGCTCTTAACCACCAAATAATAACTTATATTATTTATATATAATTATAGTTTATTTAACTTATTAACATTTATTCATATCATTAACTAAATAATGTTAAGAATATATATGTATAATAACATATTTTATGAGGTCAGCATGACTAAATCAAGTCCTATATAAATTTAATAATTTAAAATTTAGCAATAATTTTTTAAAATCTCATAAATTATGATATTATTTATCGACACATTAGTTAAATTTTATAATAGTAGTTTTGACTTCCTGCACTTCAAGTAATATGCCATAAAATATAAATTTGTAGTGGCATTTAAATAAATACCACTAATAAAAATATTTATTGAAAGATAGTGGTATTTTACCAAATACAGTAAAAAATAGATTTTAGCGATATATAATAAGAAATACCACAAGCAATTTATCATCAAAATTATTTTATTATAGTATAATTAAATTTATCGAATAAAATTAATTATATTTTAATATATTAAATAGATTCAATAAATTTATCTAGCAAAGTTTGAAGGGCTATAGAAAAGTAATCCCAATACTTCTGACTTATTTTCAAATTACCGAATGCTTTTAATGCTTAAGATTTATAAATATAAAAGAATATTTGACATTGATGATTTTGTACTTTTAAATTAAGGATCAAGCATATAATATTATTGAAATCATGCATTGTCATGAAAATATGGTTTATAGATATCCTAGTATTGACTATTGTTTATGAACTATAAACCCTATATTTATGAATATCTGTATAGTTGTTATGAAAACACTAGTTTCATGATTATATCACTTTATAGATTATGAAGTTTATAAAGTAATTAAATATTTTTAATTTATTTATTTATGATGTAAGAATATATATTTTAAGAAATATGATTTAAGAAGTATGACTATAGGCTCTCAGATAGATATGTATGGCTCCACAAGTGGATTCTAATAGTTGGCATACTGGCCTCACTAGGAGCTTATATTAGCTCAGAATATGATCCTAGTCAGCGGGTTATAGTAGCTCAGCACATAGCCCTCGTTAGGAGATTATAGTAGTTTAACATTTGGCCCTCGCCATGGGATTACAGTGGCTCGACATATGGCCCTTGTCAGTGGATTATAGTAGCTCAATACATGATCCTTGCTAGTGGATTATAGTAGCTCAACATATGATCCTTGTCAGTGGGTTATAGTAGTTGATATAATTAATTACAGCTTTGTCACAAATATAAAGTGACCTTAGTATTTAATCTGAAAGAATTATTAAGAATTGTGATGTGACAAAAAATGACAGATGATTTATTACTTTATCTATAAAGTTAACATGATTTATAAACTATTTATGTTATATATTGAAAACTATATTTATATAAATTATATGAATTATACATATACAAAAGCATCATTGATTTATAATATATTGTTACTATAAAAATTTATATTCTAATGATAATCATCTTCTTTAAATAATTTATTGATGTATGTATAAATTTATGCTAGATTCGGTAAGATAGTGTAAGGTTTACTTACTAAGCTGGTATAACTCATATCTCTTCATTTATTTTTTTCTTTTACAAAAGAATAATGTTAAGAACAATAAAGGATCTAAGTTTAGAGGTTTGCATAGCAAGCTTCAGAATTTTGTAGCTAAAACCTAGTTTATTGGATGATCATGGATTTATAATTAATTATTTATGAATTATGAGACATGAATTTGATATTTGATTTTGAATTTAAATACTTTGAATTTAATCTGAATTTAATTACTTGATGAATGATGAAATTGAATCTTTATTATATTTATTTATGATGAATTTTAGCTAATTATGATTGACTATCTTCATGTTATTGAGAGCGGTACCCTTCGATAGCATGGCTGTGTTATGTTTGGGATATGATATTTTATGGTATCAGAGCAATAAATTTAATCATGGATAGAACTTAAAGTTAAGAAATGAATAATTAGATCTCATTTAGCTAGATCGTGTTTAATTGAATGAGAGTAAAGAAGTTTTCTTAAAGTTTTGTTGCTCATTTAAAAAAGCTAAGGTTGATGGAAATTGGTCTAAAGTATGGTATAGATAATATGAAGATTAAGTATCCTCATTTGTTTGACAATGAAGGAATGATAAGTTTTGAGGATGAAACTTGTTTTAAGAGATGGAGAATGAAATAATCCGTACTAGTCTAGTTTGCCAACTGGCCCAATCCCAACCCAGTGAACGACAAAGGAAGAAGTCTCCATGAAGGAGTCTTCTTCTTTTTGTTTTCATTGGAGAAATAAAGATCTAAGGCAATTAAAATCCTAGATCTCCTCTATAAAGAGCTCTCACCCCCCTCCCATAAGCTCCACCCAAACAACCGATCTTCCTCTCTTTCTTTCTCCCTCTCTTTTTCTATTGAAGTTATGGACTACCCTCACCGTGTCTATCTAAAATCATCACCGAAGATGTCATCGAAGCTCGAGGTAAGTCCCAGCTCTTCTTCCTCTCCTTCTTTTCCTTCTTCCCATGCTATTGTGCACGACCACTGACTGTCGAGTTCGTCGAAAAACCCATAAAGATCGATGCTCTATTTTTTTTTATTTTGGTCGAGACTTCTTTGCCTTCTTCCAACCACTGATGCTGTCATTCTTGGTGTCACACCTTTGGATCATGACCTCCGTCCTTCCTACCATCCTATTCTGATAAGATCATGGCCATCGGTGAGTGGCCAATGATCAAAAATTCAAGAAAGGGTTCGGATCTCCGATTTTCAAACTTTTTCCCATGATTTTCTTATTGGCTAACCACGTGCCGCCAGCCATACCCTACCCCACCACCGCCAGCTACCTATGTTGCCGTCCATCATCAAGCTTCTGGCGACTAGCCACCACCCCTTCCATCCCCTATTCAGCCAAAGAAAGAAAGAAAGAAGAAAAGAAGGAGAGAAGAAAAGATAAAAAAGGAAAAGAGAGAGAAGGGTTTTTTCTTTGTTCTCCCTATCTCCTCTCTTATGTCTCTCTCTATCCTCTCTCTTTCTCTCCCTATCTGATCCATAAATCCCACTATAAACTTGAGATGATCTTTTTAAAGAGGCTCAGAATCGCTTTGATATCTATATTGTTTGTCGCACCCTATCCCAACCATGTCGAGTACCTTTGAAATCTATTATTGATGAATCCTGTAGATTGATCTTGATCTTGATTTAATCTATGCTTCATAATTTTTGATTAGGTCGCTTAAATCTGACCCTCGATTAGGAGATCTTGAATTACCTCGGTGCCCAGATAGTCTGCTGGACCGACTATCTACTTTACAGTTTTTTTTTCTTATGATTGAATTTATTAAATAAAAATAATTATATTTAATATGTTAAATAGGTTTGATAAATTTATTTAGCGAAGTTTGAAGAACTAGGATGGAAGAGATAAATAACCTCGATACTTCTTAATGATTTTTGAATTATCAGATACTTTCAATGCTTAAGACTTTATGAAATATAAAAAATATTTGACATCGATGATTCTATATTTTTTAAATTAAGGATCAAACATATGATATTATATAATTATGTATTGTCATGAAAAGTATAGTTTTATAGATATTCTAATGTTAATAGTTTGTTTGTTAATTATAAATCCTATATTTATTAAAATTTGTATAGTTGTTATGAAAACACTGATTTCATAATTATTTACTTTATAGATTATAAACTCTATAAAGTTGTTACATATCTTTCAACTTATTTATTTATAACATAGGAATACATATTTTAAGAAAATATGATTTAAGAAGTATGACTACAGACTCTTAGACAACTATGTATGGCTCTGCTAGTGGGTTATAGTAGTTAGCATATGGCCCTTGTCAGTAGATTATAGTAGCTCGGCTTATGACCCTCTTCAGTGGGTTGTAGTAGCTCGACACACGATCCTCATCAGTAGATTATAGTAGCTCGACATACAATCCTCATCAGCAAGTTATAGTAGTTCGTCACATGGCCCTCACCAATGGATCATAGTAGCTTAGTACATGGCCCTCGCTGGCAGATTCCAGTAGATCAATATGCGGCCCTTACCAGTGGATTATAGTAATTGATATGATTGATTACGACCTTATCATGGACATAAAGTGATCTTAATATTTAGTCTGAGAGAATTATTAAAAATTATGATGTAATAAAATGACAGATGATTTATGACTTTATCTATAAAATTAACATGATTTATGAATTTATTTGTATTATGCATTAGAAATTAAGTTTATATAAATTGCATGATTTATGCATATGCAAGACCATCATTGATTTATGATATATTATTACTATAAAATTTTATATTCTAATGATAATCATCTTCTATAAATGATTTATTGATGCATGCACAAACTTATACTTGATTCGATAAGATAGTGTAAGGTTTACTTACTAAGCTGGTGTAGCTCATAACTTTTATTTAATTTTTTTTTGTAGAAGAATAAGTTTAGGAACAATAGAGGATCTAAGTTTGGAGATCTGTGTAACAAGCTTAGAAATTTTATAACTGAAACTTAGTTTATTGGATGATCATGGATTTGTAGTCAATTACTTATAAATTGTAAGACATGAGTTTGTTGATATTTAATTTGAATTTAGATACTCTGTATCAATATTTTTGATTTAATTACTTGATGAATGATAGAATAGAATACTTTATTATATTTTGTTTATGATAGATCTTAACTGACTATGATTGATCGGCTTCATATTATCTAGAATGCATCTCTCGATAGTATAACCATGCTATATACTAGATTTGGGGCACGACACTTCTTTTTCTTATTTTCTTCTTTTTTTCTCTTTGGCAAAATAAAGGATGGGTTCTTGGTATTTTGATCCAAGTCGACGAGGGCTGGTTGCAATGGTGGCTACCATTTGGAGGACCAGCGAGAAGAGGCCATCAATAGTGGCGGCATTGACAAGATGGCCAACAACGGAAAGCAAAAAAAGAATAAATAGAAATAAGGGTTTCGGCCCTTGGCTTATTCACATGATTCTTAATGATGTGGCTCCAACCATGGCCAAGAGTAGCAAAGAGGAACAAGTCCCCATCTTTGGTGACAAGCACCAGCAATAAAGAAAGTCGAAAAAAGGTGGAAACAATAATAGATTCTTGGATCTAAAAATAGGGGGTTGAACAAATCCTTTTATTCTTCAACTTTTTCTAGCGAATTCTCAATCGATGGCAAGGCTTATAATCCAGGAAGTGGAGAGAAGAAGAATGAAAGGTCTTACCTGAGATTCTGAGAAGTGGTTCATTGTGATTTCTGACAGCCACAATGAGTCTAAGCAGTCAGCAAATTAAGAGAGAAACAAAAAGAAGAAAATGGTGCAGCTTTGGTGGTTTCTGGTGTGGAGGAACTAGGGGTCTTGGGCCTTTAAATAGTAGTGGAGGCTAGGATTTTCTAGCCTCTGGCGGACTTAATGGTGGAGGACTCTTTCTCCTCCATCATATTTGAAGGGGTTGTGTCCTGTTATGGAGCAGGAAACGGGCCTTCAGGTTTTTGGTGGAACATGAGACCAAGTTGAGGGCTGAGCCTCACACATCAACTTGTGCTTCCACAACATCCTCGCTAAGGAGTTGTGGACCGTCGCAACCATCTAGTCCAACTAACATGCTAGGTTAGCCAGCTTGTCGGTCACTTAGTTGTTTTCATGAAAATATAAAGAAGAGGTAGTATAATATATAATTTTTAAAATATTCATATTTTTATAATTTTAAAATTATAAAATGCATGAGACTCCTAGGCTTGGTACAAGGGAGTCAAGACCTCTCAATCGATTGGCCATGTATTATATAATTTTTAAGTATTTATATTTATTGTGATATTATATATTTTAAATTATATAAGATGGGGGATAATTAGACCATTGTTTCGATTGGCTTTGGCTAAACTAGGAGAGATGAGTTGTTGCACAAATGAGCCATAAACTACGAAAAAAGGTCTAATCATTTAATATAAAGCCTAAACCAAATAGTTTAGGCTTTCAATAGGTCAGCAGGTTGGTTACGAGGAGACATTCTTTATGCATCATGAGCGGTGTAGAAAATCCGATATAGAGCATACCATCTTATCTGATTGATCCACGTAGCCATCATTTTTTAATATGCATTTAATATCTGTAATTTTATTTTTTATTTAAAATTTTGAATAACAAAATATTTCTATATTTTAGAAAAAATTATAACATCTTATGTTCATATTATAACATCTTACGTGTAGAAAATTATAATTTGATGCAGCATGTCATAATATACCATAGGATGTCATAATTTTTTTCAAAGAGTAAGAATATTTTTTTTATTCAAAATTTTTAATAAAAAAATGAAACTGTAGATATTAAATATGTATTAAAAATAATTGGACAAAAATATTCCTCCTATATTATGACATCCTAGATCATATTATGATATCTTGTATACAGAAGATCATAATTTGATGCAGGATATCATAATATGCCACAGGATGTCATAATTTTTTCAAAAAAGAGAGATATTTTATCATTCAAATTTTTAATAAAAAAATAGAACTACAGACATTAAATATGCGTTGAAAAATAATTGGACAAAATATCCTTCCTGTATTATGACATCTTGAGGCTAAATTATGACTTTCTGGAAAGTTATAATTTGACCACATGATGTCATAATATGCCATAAAATATTATAATTTTGTTTAAAGAGGAGAGACATTTTCATCATTCAAAATTTCAAACAAAAAAAGTGAAACTATAGGCATTAAATATACATTGAAAAGTGATGGCTATATGGACCAATCGAATAAGACGGTGCACTCCACGTCGGATTTTCTACACCGCCCATGGTGCATAAAAAATTTCTTTAGTTACGAGTTGGTGAGTTGGCCATGGGTCGGCTATCGGCATGCATTCTTGACCTCCTAGAAGGCCATATCAAGTCTTGTAGGCCTGGTGGGTTTGTGGGCTAGTTGGTGAGTTGGGTATGCCAGGCCTTGTGGGCCTTGACATATGAGATTGCCCTCCCTTATTAACTTATAAAGGGAAATTCTTTGTACACCACATTCGATATAGAAAAACACATCATCCCACCTGATTAGGCCATACATCCACCGCTTTTCCATACATATTTAATGCCTGTGGTTCTATTGTTTGTTTAAAATTTTAAATGATGAAAATGTCCTTCTCTTCTGAAAAATTATGATATTCTATGGCTATATTATGACATCCTACGGTCAAGTTATGACTTGCTCTATAGGATATCATAATTTTATTTTCAGAAGTCATAAAAGTAAAGATATTTTCGTCACTAAAAATTTATAAAATTTTCATCATAATTTGATCATAGGATGTCATAACATGATAATAAAATATCATAATTTTCAGAAAGGAGGAATATTTCGTCATTCAAATTTTAACAAAAAGTAAAACTGTAAACATTAAATATGTATTGAAAAGCGATGGCTATGTGGCTTAATTAGAAGGGACGGTGTATTTTTTCTATTTTAAGTATGGTGTACAAAGAATTTCTCCTTGTAAATGATGTGCGGGACAAGGTTACGAGTCAATGGAGTCCCATGACATTTGTTATGATTTGAAAACTCTTATAAAAAAATAACATCATCTAAAACTTAGTAAATTATGGTAAATTAATAATTGGATCTTCAAAAAACAATCATCTTAATATTACATATATAATATTCTCTTTAATATGATATTATATTAAATAAATTATATTATTTAAAATAAACTATAACAGATCAGAGATAGTTTTATCAGTTTGGAAAACATGATAATTGATCCCAACTTTCAGCTCACTCTAAAATGTTTTACAACTTAACAAAGCTGGCATAAATATCAGACGTAGCTTTGCTACCTAACATAACTTTCCTTATTCCCATTTTCAATTGATGCTCGAACCAGACGGTACTGGGAGTCCAACGTGGGAGAAATATATGACAGATGATACGGTCCTCTTAGATGAAAGAGTATCTTGAGAGCAGGATCTTACCTCCAATATCTTATGAGTAGAGGGAGAGTTATGCTATAAAGAAAGTATTTAGGATAGAAAGAAGAGAGTTGGAAAATATTTGGTTGGAGAGAGTTGAACTTTATAATTGAAATGGGATACGTGGTTTTGTTCGGCCAGCTTTATTTCATTTGGATTATAGAAAAATAGAAATTATCCTCTAATCTTCCTAAATTCAATTCTTACTATTTTCTAGTATTCAAATTTTATTCCGATTTCGGCCATGAACAAATTACACTAGCAAATATGATCATATTTTGATTTTCATTCCTATCTATTTTAATTCGAATCATGAAGCACATGCATACTTGATTTATGCAGATCGTAGCCGAGACATGATGGGCTTCACAGTTGAATATTTAAAATTTTGATAAATTCTTCGATTTTCTAGGAACAACTACTCCTAGTGAACTCTCAAGTAGCATTTGGTTGCCCAATTCAGGGTGAAATAAGGGCTTATTCTGCCTTATTCCCTTAAATACCATAAAATCTGATGGTGGGCCACCCTAGTTTACTAATTTCAATCGATCACCCTCAACCCTCGAATACAAATTCTATGGTGGATGGTGGAATTAAGTATTCTATGATCTTTTGGTCCCGGGGTAGCCGTGTCATTTATGAAAATAAAGAGGGGGAGGTAGGGGGGTGAAACCTTATCTACCCGACTATTTTTGCTCCTTCATCTTCACGCTACGGTTGTTGCTCGCGCCCTTTCGCCTTCTCAGTTGATCAATCCCCATCCGCAGCCCTCCTTTTCTCCATCCCTTGCTGCTTCTGTCCTTCTCTCGTTCTGCTCTACTCTGACGATCCTTCTATTTTGCTGCTACTACCTTCGGTATAGCATTCATGTTCTTCTTGCTTGATTATACTATTTTATTATGAGTAAATGCTACCTTATTTCTGTTAATAAGACTTATGAATGTTGCCCTATGTTTTCTTCTTGATTTTTTTGGAATGTTGCTGTTGCATAAATTTTTTTTTGTGCTATCCTCTTCTTGCATGGTGTTCGTTCCTTCTTTATAGGTTGTATACTAAGTTATGTTTAATTTTCAAGCCGTCTTTTCTCCTGTGGGGGCCAATGTGACGTTTCCCATGAGGGCTCCTGTGGTAGCATCATGTTCCCTCTTTGCTTTAATTCCTTCTTGACTTTGAACTTGTGTTATATATCTATTTTTCATCTATATTAACTTTTATACTACTTTTCTTTATTTGTTTTGGCAATGATGATGGGCTGCCTTAAAATTGAGCATGGCTGGGAGACAAGGTTTAACTATGTCATTAGTTTTATATCTTGTAGCCACGATGCTCCAATGACATTAACTTCGCATGTCCTAAGCCATCTTCTAATATTTTCTTATGCTTATAAATGTTTATTATTTATCTTATACAATCAAATTGCAAATGCTAAATAGTGCAGCCCATTTTATGCTAATAATTGATTGTCTCATATTTTTTAGCATCTTTCTTTTATTCTGTTTTGACAATGATGATGGGCTGCCATAAGATTGAGTATGATTGGGAACAAGGTCCATCTATATCATTAGTTTTTATATCTTATAGCTGCAATGCTGTAATGATATTAACTTCGCATGTTCCGAGCCACTTTCTAATATTTTTCTCATGCTTATAAATGTTTATTATTTATCTTATACAATCAAATTGCAAATGCTAAGTAGTGCAGCCCATTTTATGCTAACAATTGATTGTCTCATGTTTTTGGCATCTTTCTTTATTTTTTTTGATAATGATGATGGGCTGTCTTAAGATTGAGCATGGTTGGGAGATAAAGTCCATTTATATCATTCGTTTTGTTAGCTTGTAGCCACGATGCTCCAATCACATTAACTTCGTATGTCCTAAGCCACATTCTAATATTTTCTTATATTTATAAATATTTATTATTTGTCTTATGCTATGAATTTATTGAGGCATATTTTTGGTATTTTGTATTTGACGTCTTCTTTTATATAATGAGTTATATTTTACTATTTTAATGCCCTTTTATTCTTACCATTAGGCAGTCCTAAATTGCAATCAATTGTACCTTAATCTTATATTTCCAAAGTTTGGGTTAATGTGTAGTTAACATGTCGAAAGCCCATATGTCCGATAACTCTGAATGTGGGAGTGTAGTACCATCATGTAGGAGGGCTTCTAATTGGATTGACGCCCTTGATCTACTTATGCTTGCTTTGATGAGGCAAAAGATGATCAAGGCAATTGTCAAAATGGTATCTTCTCTCAAGAAACGTGAAAAAGATGACAAATATATTTAACGAGCAAACGAGGAAGACCTTCACTTATAGAAACCTCAAGAATCAATTGAAGGTCCTGAAGAAGAACTTCAACCTGTTTTATAATTTAGCAAATCGATCCAGATGGGGATGGAACCTTGGGCTCAAAGTTCCTATCCCTTGGGATGAACAAATGTGGGAGGAAGTGATCTCGGTGAGTGTTGGATAGTTGTTAATATCATAGCTAGCAAACATATCGGCACATGACCATACTTGTTTATTGTATTCATAATAGATAAACAAGGAGTACACTCGCCTTAAGGGTAAGCCCTTCCCTATCTATGATGACATTGTTGCACCACCAGGATCCGGTACCGCAGGATGCAATAGAAAGAAAGAAGAAACAAAATAAGAAACATAATACAAATACGTAGATCAGTCTCAAGCCTAGCTCCACGGAATGTGCAAACTTCACTATGAAAGAATAAAATAAAACTAATACAAGAGGAACTCACCACTTAATCCTTGTACAAAAGTCTCTCAAGAAAAAAGATATAAAATCCTCATAAAAGCTCTTTAAAATCTCTGTTGAAGTTTTTTTGCACCTCCAGAATGTCACCAACTCTCTAACGCAATAAACGGTTCGTCAATCGGTTATATAGACTCCAGAATTACAAAATACTATTTCAACAGGACATAGAGTCCCAATCAAGTCTAGAATCATCCGTGACCGTTTGATCGTGACCGACTCGCACCAAAGCCATCCGATCATGCAAAATAGTCTCTGATCATGCTTGATCAAACTTGAAATCGTCCTCAACCATCCGATCATGATTGATTGCATTCTGGGCCCTCCGATCGTGCAATTCAGCCCCTGAATCGTGCGTGGACCGCAACTTTGATCCACGTGGCTCCCATGGACCGCCAGCGCCCTGCGGTCCATGGTGGACCATGTGAGCGCTGGCCTAAGTGCCCGCACACGCTGGCCGGCCGCCCATGCGTGCCCGTGCTGGGCCATGCACGATTGCACACTGGGCGCATCTCCATTGGGTCGGGTAGTGCTCTGCGGGCCCGCCACCGCTTCAGATCTTCTTTCGCACATATTTTCTCCATTTAGACTCTGATTAGGCTATTATTGGGCTCGTTGGACTCCATTTTTATCCTAGATCTCGCTGTAGGCTCAATATGGACCGAATCTTGAGGCATATCTTCTAACAATCTCTACCTCGAGTCGATATTTGGCCTCCACTTATCTCTGAGAGTCTGAAATCCATCTCACCCCATGCCCTAGGGAATGCCTGCTGTCTTATGGATGGACAAATGTGGGAGTCGAGCTAGGCTGCTTGATCCACCTCCATCATGGGTTGTGTGCACTCTGACCAAAGATCTGCTCGAAGAAATATCCTGCGGCAATAAAATCTCATCTTGCAATGTCTCCTCTCGTCCTCTCAAGTCTTCTATCTCGTGCCCGATCCACCTCCATCTGGAGCTCCACCACGCTTTGGGCTCCTCCTGGCTCTTGAAGCTCCATCTCGCACTGGGCTTCCTATCAAGTAGTAATGTCCTATAGTTCTCTTCTTCCCCCAGAACAATCCTATCACCATGCAACACCTTCAGGATTCCTCCACCAACTACCGTCCTGTAGCCTCTCGAATCCAGTCTGTTCAGTAAGATAAGATTCTGTCTGAAATCGGATATATATCGGATCTCCCCCAATCTT
>KE505234.1:88683-105159 GCA_000441515.1 Elaeis oleifera | reverse complement strand
CATTCTCTTCTGGTGACTACAAATTTACAATAATTACATGAAGAACAAGAATTGGTTTTTTTGTCTTTTTTTAATCTTTTGCACCAATATGACCTTAGATAACTATTCTGTTGCAAGATTCATCTGCATTTATAAGCTTCCCATCGTTTTTCAATTATCTATTTCTGCATGGAAGCCTGTCATACTATTGCTGATAAGAAGGCAATGTATTATAGATATCAGGTATATAAGTGATAGTATCTTCTCCTTCCTTGACTGTGAATCTCTATAATGCAACATCTGCAAGTTATCAAGTGCAAGATATTGTCTTGCGTCTGATTCCTGCAAATTTCATTATTATGGGGAACTATGGATGTAGGGTGTCCAGTCAGATTCTGAAAATGAAGATATAGATCATGCTATTGCACTTTCTCTATCAGAAGAACAAAATAAGGGAAAGGAGATTGGTGAGTATTTTTTTTAATCTTTTATTATATCTTTTGTTCTAAGATGTTTGCTTATGTGACTATGACGTTGTCAGTCTTCTATCAATTCTTTCATTCTTCTAAATGGATCATGATGTGATTAGTACAGCCATCTAGAATCACAATCTAAGTTCTCATTTTAATTATTTTTTGGCACACTAATAGAGTTTGTTTAATTGTTAGATGCTAAATTCAGTATGATTTATTTATGAAATTATTTCTCACCCTTGGACTGACTGGTGGGAGCTCACTACATGTAACTTGAGTGATAAATGGAGGGAATATACTTCAATCCAACACTGAAAATAATGCCCAGTTTGTTTCCTTAGCATAAGAAAACATTTTGTAGTAATCAGGAAACAAAACAGAAGAAAAGATAACAACAATGACAACATGCTAGCCTGATGGTTTCCTCTGAGCAACACAGAGGTCAGGAGCAAGAATCAGCTGTTAATACGATGAAATACTGAAGCCCAGATGTTAGACATCTCAGCAGCTTCTTCAATGATATGGTTCTCTAACAACAACTTCATGCAGCAGTTTCCATGACATCAGTGGAAGTGGCATAATGAATTATCCAAATTCTAAATCTTTGAGAATGGAATGGATATGGGACCACAGAAAAAGCTCTTTGGCACATTTGCATCAATCCATTGCTATGGTAGATCCAAATTTCCACTTTCTAAATTCATCTCGAGCTAATTAGACCCTCTGGAAGTCATAAGATTTTGCTAGCTGACCAGCAAAAAGATATATCTTGCAGTTAGACGATGAGAAAAGTGGCCTAGGACACCTTCCACAAATGGCATCATTGATCATTCTATGGGTATTTCAACTTTCTTAGGAAACCTTAATAAGTTTTCCACTGATCCATAACCTTTACCTTCTGAAATTACAATATTACATCTTGTATGGCTTGGGGAGGAAATCTGCCAACTGGTCTCCACAATATTTGTTTAAGAATGGATTTTCTACTGTTATTGGTAATAGTGATTGTTTAATTGCATACATGCTCTCAAAGAAACAAAGGATATGAGAAATCTTCCATGCTAAAATTGAGGGCATTTGCAGCAGGTATAAGATGGGAGTGAACCCAAGGTCAAGGGTGTAAAGTCCTTGTTAAACAATTGATTGATCTCCATGCTCATAATCAATATATCAGATTAGAATAGTTCTTTATTATAGTTTGTTATCAATTTGGATATGTGGATGTCTTTTTTATTTTTATTCATTTTTAACAAAAATACAGTTATATTGGTATGAAGTGATTTTTTTCATATGCTTTAATAGTTTAAAAGTAAATTGCAAAATAATATCCAGAAGAAAAGTAACAAAATGATTAAGTTACAAAAGAGAGAACATCCTCGGAAACAAACTAAAAACATATGAATCCTTTAATTTCTTTTTCTTCTTTTTGCTGTGATTCACTCTTAAATAAATATTAAGAAATAGAGACTTTGTTCCAAATATATACCAACTGATATTGTAGATGGGATTGAGATGAGAATCGGGATTTGGATCATGAAAATTTTTGTGGGCTTCCCAAAAGAGAAAGAAGTCTCCCATATAAGTGGAGCAGTGTGGATTACATGTTATGGTCAGTCCAGGTCAAAAGATCTGAGTTCTAAATTGGATTATTGGACTTCTGTGTATAATCATCTGATTGGTGAAAGTTATTCTCTGAATGCTCAGTTAAAAATAATTTTCCATGATCTTCATGATAAACCTAGGTTTTCAAGCATGCCTGTTTCTCATGTATCTTCCCATGCCATAATAAGCCACTTGTGCACATGAGTTGAATTTTCCTATATGGAGGTGCTAGATTTGGCTCGAGCAAATCCAGAATGTAGATGATCATCTGTACAAGAGACTTTATGAAGTACAGACTATGAAACCATAACCCTGTTGACATTTTAATGTCCAGCAGGGAGTGTTTCGTTTTGAATTGCACATCTACTACAAAAGTCATCCAGTCAATAGGCAAGCTCCCTCCTGCATATTTTCTTTGGCCAGACAAGCCTACCTATCAAATCTATATAGTTCATTTATGTGATGAAAGTTAGGTCATCTAATTGTGAGAACCTGCCATTGCGTGGAATCGTGATGCTTGCCCGGAATATTTGGAATGTCTCAGAAAACCATCTGATGGACCTGAAACATGAATATAGGATTTTCTACTAACTGATAACCAAGGAAAGCATCATAATATGTTGGAAAGGGGGATTTTTAAGACACTGGATCAGAATATGAAAAGAATAAATGAGTGACTTTATATGTTTCCGAAATTGTTTACAATTGGACATTTTTTACATGCTAGGAGCTTCTTCCTCCACATGAGTATCTTCACTTTCGTACTCTCTTTAAGAGAATCTCTATTATTGGGGAACACTGGAATCTCATTTTGAAGCATTCGACATGGGCCTAGAGCATGACATTTAGCAAATGATTTGCAGTATAGATTATGTCATCCATTGTGTTCATATGAGATGATTGTTGATTTATAAGTTCTTTTAGGATCAACATTGACCTATATGTTTTGATTGAATAAGTTCACAATCGTCAAGCATGCAGCTAAGGTTCTGAAAATCGGTACTGATGGCTGTACTGGTTATCGGTTGGTTCGGTATGGTACTAGTTCGGTATTATACCGACAATATCGACATACGGTACAGTAGACCAGCATGCTAATTTTTTGGATTTTTTTTTTTGAGGAGGTGTCCAATCAAATTTTGTGAATTATTGAATATTTTGAAGTCCAAATTGATATTTTTAGTAATGTTAATTAATGTTTGTATCACTCCGATACACCTTTAATCATGTGTGGTACGAAACTAAATGTGACATTATATTATTTAGCATCTTAAATAATCAATACATAGACTAGATATCATTGGATCCTAAAATGCTTAAATCAATTAAAAAATCTAAAAATACTCAATATGTGTCGATTATTAGAATCTGATCGACCGTCAGTGTTCATAAATAGCAGGATCATTTACATAGTCAGAAGGAATATCAGCCTATCCCTCTAGCCAAATAGTATTATAATTTTTAATTTAAAATATATTTTAATTAAAAATTATATACTTAATAAAATTAATAATTTTAGTGTCATTATGTGGATCATCCATAGATCTACAACATATATTAAAATTATGCCGAAAAATTTTTTTGACATGGTTTCTTCTAGTTTTTCATTTTTCATGAATTCTCAAAAAAAAGAAAAGGAGAAGAGAGAAAAAAGAGCTAGGAAGGAGAAACATACATTTAATCTGTATTTTTTCGAAGTTTTCCTGTTGCTCTCAATGAAGAGAGAGAGATTAAGAAACATAGAGAAAAAATCTTACTTCTTCTCTGTGTCTTAGACATAAAAACAGCCCAACTGAGCCGAACCGGGCGGTTCGGCTCGAAACAACTGTGTACCTCTTGGTTCAAGTCCAAACCATCCAGTTCAGGCCCGAATCAGACAGTTCATAATATTTTTTTATTTTCAGATGTCGAAAATCAAGCTTGAATTGATCTAGTTCGGTGCCGATATGGCTCAGTACGGCCTGAATCGGGTGGTTCGGGTTGGTTTTCAAAACCATGCATGCAGCCTTACATAAGAGGTGTAGACCTCTCATGAGGATTAGCTTTTGTGATAATAATATTGAGTAGTAGATCTAGAAATCAACATTCTCATTTTTCATGGACACTAAAGGTTCTTTAACTAGAAGATTAGTGGCAAAAAATCTTGTTTAAGGGGACACAACTGGTCTTTGCAGCCAACATGTTGGCACCTTACAATTATAGGACACCTAGTTGTAAGAAAGGTGTGGCTACAATTAGTGGAGACATGTACACCTTTTTGCTAACATAGGGCCTTCATTTCATTGCACTAAAGTGGCCTCTTTTGATTGTGAAGTTAGTTTTGTTAAAATGATACTTTGGGCATTTGGATTCTAGCAAGTGAATGCTAGAAACTATAGTTCTAACTTCTGAAACAATTGGCATTTGGTTGTCAGGAAGTGTTTGGAGCACTTCTAGCCAATTTTGATGTTTGGTTGTATTCGAAGTTGTGGGATGCAATCGCTTCTAAAGTAACTTGTAAATTTTCCTTCTACAATGCGTCATATTCAGTGTGTGTTGTACTAGTCGATACTTATGTATACTCTGACCATATCATATTGTATTGATATGCGGTACGGTAGGTGTATCGAGTATCAACACATCAAACCAGCTCCCATACTGAGTGTATGGACACAATAATAGGATGGCACTAATATAGGGCTTGATACCAAGATGGTGAACCTTGGCTATAATAGTATTAGAACAAATTTATATAATCACATCCGAGGTTTGTTTTACCAATACCGGAGATAGTATTCGCTAGTGCATAGTTTGATACAATATTGGTTTGTACCTTATCGACCCAATATGTACCAGAACAAGAGAGAGAGAGGGAGGGGAGGAGAGAGAGGGGACTCCACCAACTTGATGGAGGCACCGATCTGGTAGATAGATGTTGGAGGAAGTGGAGACGAGATGGTGGAGGATCTTTATCCTGGCTAAAAGAAGACATGGTGGCAATATTCTTGCTCCGAGTTGGAAGCCTAACCTAGCTATGGTCATCGTTGCATTTGCTGGTTGAAGTCAATCAGGAGGTAGAGAAGGAGGGGAGACAAAGGAAGATCACTCGGCTTGATGGAGGTGCCAATCTAAAGGATAGGGGCTTGAGGTGGCAGAGTGAGATGGTAGAGGTAACAGGGAAGAATCTTCATCATAGCTAGAGGAGGAGGTGGTGACATTCGTGTGCCAATCTAGAATCCTAGCCCTAACCGCAGTCGTGGCTGCATCGGTGTTGGCATGGTTATAGCTGGTCGATATTGATTAAAGGGAGACAGAGGGGAAAGAGAGGGGGACTTACCTACCCTGATGGAGGCACTAATCCAAAGAAGGATAGGGGTTGAAGGTGGTGGAGATGAGATGGTGGAGGTGGGGATGAGGACCTTCATCACGGCTAGAGGAGGAGGCAACAACGTTCTTGCACCGATCTGGAATCCTAATCCTAGCTGCGGTTGTTATCGTGTTGATGTCAACATGATCATAGCTGGTCTAGCGGATCAGCAGAGAGGGAAGAAGGGAGAGGAAGATCAGGAGAGAGAGGGAGAATGGGGTGAGGAGGGATAGGAGAGGGATTGGGAGAGAAGGAGAGAGAGGGGAGAGGATTCAAGAGAGATCATGATGGAGGAGAGTGGCAAGGCAACTCGACTTTTAAATAATGGGCTGGTTTGACCAGTCGAACCATCTCGGTAATCGTTTGGTCTGGTTTAATAGATGGAGTTTTTATGTTTCTCACAGAATTAAAATATGAATCGACAAAGTAGAAAATATAAACATCATGGAGGAATTTAAGTTGTATAATTCAACCATAATGCTTATGGAGGAATTCTATAACAACTTTCCTTTCTTCACAACTTTAAGTTGTATGTAAAGTGGTCATTAACCAATTTAAGTTGTATGTAAGTCACACAACATGAACATGAATATGGATTGGTTTGCCTGTTAATCTCAAGTTCTGGAATATTGCTCTCATGTTTGGATGAATGGACCTTAAAACATGTGATTCAAGCTATGCTAGATTAATTTAAAGGAACATCTGCATCAAGATGCCCTAATTTTTGAATCTCTAACAAAAGCTCAAGCTATGCTAGTTGAATCCTACCATATGTGAGAGAACTAGAGAGCATTCAAGGGTGCATTAGTGGGATTAAGGCATTCAACGACAAATAAGGCCATACGTAAAGCTTTAACTTGGAATCCAATTGTTAAGCTTGAATCAATTTTAGGGGATTCAATAAATCTTAATTTTTTACTGTTTCTGTTTAGAATAACTAGATCATGCATTATAGCATAAATTAAATCCAGATCAAAGCCTAAAATCCAGGTATCAAGGCATAGATTTTGAAAAAAGAAATAATAATAAAATTGGAACCCAAAATTGAAGCATAAAACAATACATTCGAGTCCACATAGCAGGAATCGAAGCTTAACCAAACAATTGACCATATAAATCCTAAACACAGCCATGTATGTCAATATATGTGTGTGTACTTATGCATGTATGAAGACAAATGAAATAAAAGCATGCAATGGGTTAAAGCCATAGCGGGCTTATATATTATAGCATCAATTCCATAGATCCGGTTGGAGGGTAGAGCATTGGTTCCATGGGAACAAATTAAGCATATAAACACTAAAACCAGCAATGATCATATAACGACTTATAAGCTAGCAAAGATCCATCTGAATTCAGGAATTTTGTAGCAAGAATATCATTTAGAGGTTAATCAACATGTTGGAGCACTAAAGAATTATAGATCTTTGTAGGTGAAAAGAAACCCTAATTTTTAGGGTTATTAGCTATTACCTTGAAGAGAGTAACTTTTGAGAGAGAGGATCAAAGGAATAGATCGCTCAAGAAGATTGTCAAAGAGGTCCACATCTGAAGAGGTCCATTCATGCAGATTACAGGGCACAAGGGGAAGATGCCAGCACGGGTAGTGAGAGAACCACAGGAAGTGACCACAACAAGGGGGAAGAGGCCAGCGAGCAACCCTGTTAACTCACTCTTGATATTTCGGGGAACAACCCTGATATTAAATACTGAGTGTGGTATATTAATCTTCTTATTATTGATACTGAGTGACATTTATTTCATGTAGTGACTCATGGTTTCTACTTCATTGTTTTCTGTCTTAGAAAGGTGGATACTCTTTATGGTTTCTCTTGGCTTTCATTGTTTTTCCCCTTTCTGTTATTTTAGTTTTCCCTCTGGTGCTAGACATTGTTGGTGAATAACTTGAATACAAGTATTAGTGGAGCTTTCTGTTGAAGATTTACACCCAATATATGGGTTTATGTTCCTTATGTTTTCTTTAACCAGTTTATTATGTTTTTTTTAGATAACAAATCTTATGAGGAGGAAGATGAACAGCTCGCTAGGGCTTTGCAAGAAAGTTTGAATGCTGGTTCTCCTCCCCATTATAATGGCAGCATTTATCGACCACTGCCATTTTTCTTTCCCTCAGGATTCAGGTATTTCTATCCTGGACTTGGTTTAAGGACTCTATTTTATCATATCTTTAATATCTGCATATCAACTTTCTGATCAGAAATCAAGATGCGTTGCTGAAGTAAACGTTATTGGTTTGCTTCTTGTATTTTGGAATGGATTTTTTGTTCGTACTGGTTGGTGTTATAAGGTGGAATAAGCTGCCTAATAAGTTGTGCATGCAAGCAAAATGAAAATTAAGGATTGACTGAGGTTTAAATCCTTCGAACAAAAAAAAAGTTGTTAGTCAAAGTATGTTGTGGATGGTGGATATCTAATCTGTTAATCCATAGTCCTCAATGCTAATGTTGATCTTCAAGCTTCATATTCATGCTTTTTCTGGGAATCTTTTGTTTGGATGCTGACATAAGAGATTGCCTTTGCTTTCAGTTTAAGACCTGTGGCAAGTTTTACATGTATCAGAAAAGAATTGCAAAACAACACGTTGGATGTGATATATTGTGGCTGAATATAATTTAATTTTTTAGTCATGGTTTACCTTTGAAACCTCCTTTTTTTTGTTCGTTTACATGAATTGACAAGTTACGAAATCTAAAGAAGAAATGTTAGTAACTATTTTGCTCAAAAAATAGATATTGAATATCATTAATCCTATTTTGAAATTCAGTTGTGAGAAATTTAGTGAACATTTTAATTTGGACTCCCAAAGACTTAGGAAAACCATGGTGGGTATTGATTATCAGGAACCAAGATCCTATCTTGGTAATTCCTTATAAAGGTGTGGCCAACCGAGCTTTGGTTCTACATTGCAGGATGTAATATCATGACACATCAATTATACCATCTCAAAGTAAAGGGAAAAAAATCAGGGAGCATGATTGAATTATCAATGTAAACCCCATTAACCAAGAAAGGTATTTGTTCTACATCTGAAACTTTCCCAAAAGCCTGAAGTTGTGTATATGGAGCTGGCTTCATGGATCAAAGGATGATCAATTTAAGGCTGCTCCATGTCAACCCTTTAAGGGCTATTGCCAATTTCATGGTCAAGGCAGATTTAGACAAGTGGCTGGCCAAAATAGTCCATTAGCAATGAGGGAGACTGGCTACAACGTTTATGAAGTTTGAGGTTATCCAACTAGGAAGCAAAATTACAAGGTTTTCCTTGAGTTGCAAAGTCAGAATGAATCAAGAAGAAGGCATGGATTGTAATAAAGAACACATTCACCTCTGAGGCACAGTATATAGCATAAAGAAGTAGCATCTCATTCCGGATTGAATCATATTGACCTATACGGCTATACCCTAGTGAAGAAAGAGGTCCTTTGTGTCATCAGTTGTGTAATCTTTCTTGTTCTCTTGTAACATTTAAGAGGCATCATATTAGATTTTATTGAAACAAAATCTGTGTCTAGGATATGTGCTGGATGCAAAGGGAAATTGGTCATGGGCGCTATCTCAGTTGTATGGGCACTGTTTGGCATCCAGAGTGTTTTCGTTGCCATGCTTGCGATCAACCAATATCTGATTATGAGGTAAGGAAGCTAGTACACAGTGATTGTCATTCTTGAAAAGCTTCAAGCTTATTGTTTCATTTTTTTGGGTACAGTTCTCTATGCATGAGAATTTCCCATATCACAAATCTTGCTACAGGGAACTTTATCACCCAAAATGTGATGTCTGCAAGCAATTTGTAAGTATTTATCTTTTCAAATTTATATTCAGCTATATTGCTTATTAAAATGCATATTTCTGTTATTTCTGTTATAGACCCTAAATTTATACATCTATTCAGCATTAAAGATTAATGCACATGAATGGACTAATATTTCTGATTCTGCACCACAAAAGAATTCCTTTCAATGATTGTTATGTAAATATGGAATCTGAACAGTATGTGTGGGGATCATGTATGACAGAACATCTGCAACTACTTATGTCTTTGGATTAGTTTCATTCCCTCCTGTGGTGTTCATACCAGTCTAATGATTTTCTTTTTTGTCCATGATATTTATGATTCCCAAGGGAAAGGGAAAAGCTGAAGGTGACAATCAACATTTTTAATGAACTATGCCATGGGCATCGTGTTTGGGCCTAACCATGTGCACAATTGCTTCCATATCATTTTCTATAACTATATTAAATAATTGCTCTGGCTTGTGTAGCTTATCTTTTTAGCATATGATAGAAGTACTACCAATTTTACAAATCTTACCCATCACATGGTTTTTTCCCTAACTTATTTTCATTTTGAGAGGCCCTTCATGGATTTTGATTGGGAAGCACATGGAGCTAAATGCTCTGAAAAGCATTCCAGCTTCTCTCTCTCTCTCTCTCATTATATATGTATGTATGTATGTATGTATTAACTGGAAACATGATTAGGTGAATAAAAGCTACCAGGTTTCACTATTTGTATTCCTCAACAATATATAACATTACTGTCAATTTATCCCTGTCTGGGCATTTTGTTCTGACTTGTCATTGTAATCTATCACTTATATACTCTCTGCAGAAACTTTTTGAGGTTGCATATGTGTTATTTCAATGTTTCAAGGTTGCATTCTTCTTAAATTTAGTGATATTACTTATGTGTAGTCAGTTTGTTTAACCCTTTAAAATTTGTGTTTTATCAACTTATCATGATGATCATTCTTGCAGATTCCAACAAATAGAAGTGGCCTTGTTGAATACCGGGCTCACCCTTTCTGGATGCAAAAGTATTGTCCCTCACATGAGCGCGATGGTACTCCTAGGTGTTGCAGTTGTGAACGGATGGAGGTTGGTACAAATAATAATTCCAAGACCGCTCATCGGGTCGTAGATAATTGATGTCACATATCAAGTTATACATTGATTATTTGAACTGGTCTAGTATAAATTTGATATTCTGAATCATTTTCTTATGACTTAGTTGCCTTAACTGTTTTAGCGTTCCCTGCTGAACTGGCTCATGTTACATCTTCTGTTTGATGATGTATATTCTGCTCATTTATCCTGTTTTTATCTTTCAAAATTTCAGCCAAGAGACGCAAAATACGTGACTCTGGATGATGGACGAAAACTCTGCCTGGAGTGTCTGAATTCTGCAATAATGGATAACAGCGAGTGCCAACCTCTCTACCTTGATATACAAGAATTCTATGAAGGTTTAAATATGAAAGTGGAACAGCAGATTCCATTGCTTTTGGTTGAAAGACAAGCCCTAAATGAAGCCAGGGAAGGAGAAAAGAATGTGAGATATTTTACAATTTAATTACAGAACATGTAATATGCTCAGCTTAGAATTTATTTGTTACATGTTGCTCTTAATCTCTTCTTCTTGTTCCCTATCCTGGAGAGCAGGGGCATCATGACATCTCTGAAACCAGAGGTCTGTGTCTTTCGGAAGAGCAAATTGTTACCCGTGTAAGATTTTTTAAGCATTATCATATGAAAATGTGGTTACAGTGATTTTTGAAAGAATAAGATAGTTTGTTTGAACATTCATTATTCAGAATCACTGATGAGAAAAATCTCAATCAGATTTTACGAAGACCGATAATTGGGCCCGGATACAGGATTATGGATATCATAACAGGGCCCTACAGACTGGTTCGGCAGTGTGATGTAACAGCCATTCTTGTATTGTATGGGCTCCCAAGGTATTGTTTTTTAGCTTTCACTTTCCTGCAGTGGTGGAAGCTTCATTCACTACTGAGCCGGCCTTTTACTTGTTTCATCCAGTGTCATTATGACTCTATTACTATTTGTATTTTGTAAAATTTCATCTTCTTTGCAGTGGACTTGTGCATATTTAACTGTAAAACTACATTTTTTTCTAAACTGAAAATTGGCTCAGCATCTTTCAGCAAGATGGAGTGAGAGATTATTACTTGACATATTCTGTGTAATGCAAATTTTTTATCATTTCAGTATGAACCTTAGGCAGCGATGTCTTCTATGGTTGCAAAGGTTGCTGTAATACTTGATTTTCTGTGTGCAGATTACTGACAGGGTCAATACTGGCTCATGAGATGATGCATGCATGGCTTCGGCTTAAAGGTAACCTTATCCAGTGGCCATTGGTTTCTGTTCCCATTTAGTTCCTTTGTTTTGGTTGATCCTTAGTGTGGAACAACTTGGGCTAGTTTTCTTATGGTTACTCATTGAAACCATTCATGCATGAGAAGGGATCATCCAGGGGAGAGGATTTCTACTTTGTGTCCTATCCTCCTATCCTTGATATGAAACCTGACATAACTGTGGGTTTTTTTGAAAAGGAACAAATGCATGGTATATCCCTTTTCCAATGCCTAAAGCCACCTGACTCTTCAACCCAAGTGAGAAGGAAATTTGCCTGGCTATATCGACTGATTTTGCCCGGCTTTATCGACTGATTTTGCCCATCTACTCGATGGTTCCAAAAAAAAGTTTTGCTATATCATACCTGACGTACTGTACCGTACTGGGTGTATCATACCATATCATCGCAAACTGGTATGTCATCTCGTATCATACGGACATGTGGTATACCTCACCATCTCGTACCATACTGCATACCGACATTATAGTAGGATGGTACCGGTACAGGACTCGGTATCAAGATAGCAAACATTGGTTTCGAACATCTTTAGATAAATAATTGATTTCACGTTGGCATGAAACTAACTCTTTTACCAGAAATTCAATAGGAAAAGGTCACTAGAACAGGAAGAATGTCATCCATCATTAGTAGCTTCTCAGACATGTATCTATGCCTAAGAGAAGGGTTATCTGCCTCATCTTTTGGCTTGACTTAGTAGATACCTAGCTGACTCAAGTAATCAGCTGATCCACCAGTGACTTGACTAATTTAACTAAATCTCTCTCTCTATCTCGCATCCTTGCTCCCTCTGTCCCTCTGTAATTTTTTATTACTTTGAGCAATGACAGATTTTTTACATGTACTGTCCCTATTTCCAAATAAGATGAGTTATTTCTATGGACAATCTCTTACTTTAAGAGTTGAGCACACCTACAATTCCACCTGCCTTTTGGAAGCAAGATAAGATCAGGGAGCCAATTGGTTGTAAGATAGTTCCACTTAAGTGGCTTATTTCTAATATCGGATCTTTAAAATACATTGTGAAGAGAAGTGCTTGAATCCTGGTAATTGTGTGATGTTCATGAACTGCTGAGCTAATCTTTGCTGCAGATGAATGGCTTTTTGTGCATTGAACTACACTAGAATGGCCATCAGCCAGTTTCTTAGTTAGTAACAAGATAATGATTTTCACGAATAATTTTGGAAAGAAGTAGCTTATGGTATTGATGCAAAGTTTACCAAAATGGATTTCTATGCCTCAGAAAAGAAGAAATTGATGCCAAGTTCCTTTAGTAGCTTATGTTATTTAGGATGTGAAGCATGGCTTTAAGCCCATAAGCATACGTTTTGATGTTATTAGAGCTCAGATGGTACAAGATTCTAGTGAAATGGAAGTATCTCATTTCATTTTGCCCCTTTTCTACTGTTGCACATGCTGTGTTTCTGGAGCACTGGTCAACCATGTAGACTAGTTGGTTGACTTACACATGGCTTAAATAGAGAGAGTATTCTATGTAACTGAGAATTTTATTCTTTTAAATTCTAATTCCTTATTATTGTTATTATGATTTCTTTCACAACTTATGAAAAATCTTTTACTTTTAAAAAATTATCACAAAAACAGTAACTAGGCATGAAGTACAAATGTATCAGCAAATGTAATTGATCGTGTTCTATATAAAGATGCATTATTCTTTGTTGTGAGGAATCTTGCTTGCTTCTTGTTGTAACCTCAAAGAATGCAAAGAAGATATGCCTTTTGAGTGGGACTATTTTTAACTCAAAAGGGTATATATATGTTTCCAAGTCTTTCATCATAACAAAATCAGTGTATATGAGTTTCTAGTTTCTATATATTATGCTTTCAGGATTTCGAGCCCTTAGTCCAGTAGTTGAAGAAGGCATCTGCCAGGTGCTGGCTCATATGTGGCTGGACTCAGAAATCATCTCGGGAACTGGCACTAATGTTGCATCGAGCTCATCATCCTCTTCATCCTCGACTTCATCTAAAAAAGGCCCAAGGTCTCAGTTTGAGAGAAAACTCGGAGAATTCTTCAAACACCAGATTGAATCGGATACTTCATCAGCATATGGTGATGGCTTCAGAGCTGGTAACCGGGCAGTTCTTCGGTATGGCCTCAGACGCACCCTCGACCATATTAAATATACAGGAACTTTCCCATACTGACTGTGGACAAGGGCACTCTGAAACTTAGATGATGTTTGTTCTTTGCCCTGGCCCTCATACAGAAAGATCGACAATTATATATATAGTAAAAGATAATCAATGGAGAAAGGATAACACAAATTAGTTGCCATACCCGTCCAGTTGTAATTCCTTGAGCAGCCACTTTTTTTGTTGCAGACCATACCTCCACTTTAAAAACAAAGAATCCAGTTATGTACTCAATCTAATCTTTGTTAAACTGCAAAACGGTATTCTGCAAGTTGTATATGCACATGATGGCATGATAGTGGCATTGCTTGCACAACTTAGATAATCTAGTTGATAATGTCTGCGGCATACAACCTTTTTGATTTTTAAAACAAATTAACCTCTGTGATTCTTTTCAGCTCAAATTGATTAAGAATTCGTTTGTAGTTTTATGCTATTGTCTATCACCAAAGTTTACTTTTTAGTGCAAAGAATGGGTCATGTTAAAAATTAACCATCTTTACTATATTTTCAGTCTATACATGTGGAGCGAAATGCATAAATGCATGGAGTATGGTGTCTCGTCATAAGAGTTGCTGTGCTAATAAAGATTTTCAAACATATAAGATTTTTCTTCATCGAGGGCATCTTCGGTTGCTCGCAAGTGGGCACTGCCATTTTAGATATGTTGTTAAGTCATTTTAGGTATTTGGTTGTTCTTCGGCCATTCCATATTTGGTTTCGAGTCAGCCAAACTGACCAGTAGTGTCTGATGAGCCCCAAGCCATCCCCTTGCGGGCGACCAAAACCAAACATGTGGCGTAACGCTTTCTAAGATCTAAAGCTGTGTGCCTTGTCAACTTGATCTAGATGAACTCTGGCTTGTGGAGGAGAGGGAAGTTTCTTCACAGGGTATGGGCAGCTGTATGGATATTGACGGTCTCTTTAAAGATCCTATCTAAGAAGTGAAGCTTCTAGATACGATCTTAATATAATATCAGAGTCCACGAATCCTTCTTGCCTATTGAAACTTTTGCACTCTCTTGCTAGTCGCACGTTGGATAGGTTAAGAATTTTTGTGGTATTTATATACTCTTGAGCTCATCCATTGCAAATCTTGGGTTTTAGGTAGGATCTTGATAGTCTCTACTTTGTGCCTCAATTTGTAACCTCCTCCTCTGTCTTTCCTTTTATTACTTATTGCAAATTAAAAAAAAAATAATTTAAATATATAATTGCACCTAAGGGCACCAAGTTGCAACCTAGCAAGCACAGATACAGAATAAGGATACGATATGATATAAATATGGAGATATGGCAAATTCTTAAAATATAAAATACGATACCGTTTGGATATGATATATTAAAAAATATAAAATTAATATAATATTAATATAAAAATATAAATATTCAAGATAAATTTAATATATAAACATAAATCATAATTCTAAAGTATGGAGGATCTATGTTTGAAAAATAAGCATCATTAATGTATAGTTATTATGAACAAAAATTTTAAAAATGAACATAAAAATTAGAAAAGAGAGAGAAAATAGCTGTATCCAGTTATACACCAAAAGTCAGTCGTACCCAATCGTATCCAACACCGAAAAAATTAGAAAAGAGAGAAAAAGTAGCTGGATATACAGTGTATACGTATCGCAATATATCTCCAACGTATCTGTATCAGAAACGTATCCGACATGGCTATGGCAACCATTTTGAAGTATCCGTGCTTTCTAGGTGGCAACAAGTTGTTCCTGGAATATGTTGAACTGTTTACAGTTGTGCTAAACCATGCTGAACTTAAGATTAAGCTGCAGAGATCTTTGGCTTGTGGGAATGTAACCACTGTAAGAACCCTGCATCGTGTGCTGAAACCAGGAAAATTTGCATTAACGCATTCAAATTGGTCCATTCCATTCCTCTAAAGCCTAAACAACGTTTTTGGGTAAATGTGGTTCACAATGTTTTTGTTACACGGCCTTGAATATGGGAGCTCAGGAACTTACAGATTACTTACCGTTCGCAAAGAGAACCGGTTAACTTTATCATTAACCATGCTGTAAAAACTTTTTGGTAATAGTATTTATCAGCTACAACTGAGACCTGCTCCATTGGTTCACACACTTTGATCGGTAATCAAAGGCTTTAGATTAGATTTTACATTTTCAAAAATCTGTTAGATGTGTGCCCTAAATGCTAGATCGGCTGACACATTGCTGTACAAATCTAAGAGCAAATTTATAATTTTGACTATAAATGAATAAAAGGGTTATTCTTCTATCACATTATGTACATTGTGTCTGTGATACATCCTTTGAGTTAGTGGGAATGTTAATTCATATTTTCAAGAATTGAAATTTAAGGCATGAATTTACATAACTAACTCATAAACTGCTTCTGACCATAGGATCATCACGAGGATGGTGATCGATCCAGAAGGTTGGTATACAATCGCTTCCTTAAGGTAGATGAGTCTTGAATCTACGGTGTGGAGACACCGAAGTGAGAGTACAGGTATTCGTTGAGAACGAGAGTACTGAGCGTGACCATATCGAGCAATCATAAGGAAGTCTACCTTCTTGTCGATGACTAGCTCAATGCTGCAGTTGTGTATCTAGTTCTTTGACCTGAGGTGCATCAACAGTTCACCTTGAGTGTGTTATAGTTTGACTACACTATAACTCGGTCTCCTAGCCATTCGGAATCCTGAGGTGTATGTTGGCTGTAGCAT
>KE505234.1:67402-84789 GCA_000441515.1 Elaeis oleifera | reverse complement strand
GATCTGAAATAAATATAAGATTAAATTTTTTTTAAATTTATTCCGCTCCAGATTGGTGAAATCTGGAAGATCCTATAGGGGAAAAGCGGTTTTTCTCCTTCAAAATCTGCACTCGGCACTAGTATAGTGTGAGCACTCGGCACTAGTATAGTGTGAGGAGGTCTCCCTCCCAATTCTCTTAAAAATTATTATTGAAAATTAGTAAGATATTTTATAAAAATATTTAAAACTAATCTGAAATTATCCCACATAATTCTACCATTGGTAACTGAATCTCCCAGGTGGGGGAAAAGAAATAGAAAGGAAAACTCACCACCTTTCTCCTTTAACTCTTTCCTCTACAAATTCATTTGCAAAATCCTATTCCTCATTGCATGATTCAAAGTTAATTATCCAAGTCGGTACACCAACTAGACTTAGCTTAATCGATATGCGTCTCCACTTAAAGATCCAGATCTGAAGGCTGGTAGTGATGTCTCCACCGTGTTTCTTATTTTCATAAAAAAAACGTGGTCACTCGCAACATTAACATGTGCCCGTTATTGTTAGGATAGAAAAATAGCAACTAGCTTGGTGAATTTTAGGAGACATCAGTGGCTGTTTTGGTAGGAAGTGGGATTCCTTCATAGTTCCACTGGTGACTGTTTCAGGGGCATCTGTTCTACTTTATAAAGGAATTAGGATAGACGCAAAACATGTATTGAAGAACAGGCAACTGTTCTACAGTTCTACTTTATATAAGTTTGAATCGCTAAGACCGCAATGATAATTATAAATTCTCTCTTCATTTGTTGCAAGATTAAGAAAATGATATAGATCACTCCTTGCTTAATGTGCCTCATTAGGCAAAATGTAGTCATCAAATTACTCACCCTGCAGGAGCAAGAGTCAAGAACAACAGGATACAATTAATTGATAATAGCTCACTGGCTTGATTTAGTTCCTCTTTTGCAGCTTCTAATGGGAAGTAGGAATTTGGCCTTGAGACATTGTGGTATGGGCATTTCATGCTGTTGAAGGTCGCACTTTTAAGGTGCTATAAACTTATGGGACAAAGGATCATCTTCATAGAGCTTCTGCCTCTTGTGCGCATGAAGCTGATTGAGACTCATGTTGTCCTCCCCATGTCCTGATGCGCTCCTCTGCTTGCATAGCCTGCATATCATTTCAAAACTTATTATAACCACATAGCCAAAAGGGAGGCAGGGGCAGCCAGTCTGCAAAATTCAGAATATATCATATTGTGATTTGAAACTGGCCTTGCAAGTTGCATCTAGTTTAATTGACACATAAAAAGCCATCAGGAGCCTCTTTTTGCAAGGACAAACTTGTGGCAATGGATGTGTAAACTCTTATTTGAAATGACTTGATGAAAAGCATTTTCCTAGAAAACTAGTTCCTTGTGTAAGCTAAGTTAGATAGATTCTAGTAAATGCTATTCCCTTTATCATATTAGTTGTGATCTTTTACCACCCCCATCATCCCAAGTACTGCATCCCCTGTCAGTCCCATTTTGCATATGATAACTTTTAAGATGAATACAGTAAAATCATGATCTGTGTAGACAATTATAAATTCCATCCATGAAGGCTCTTTCAAGGCTCTACTGTTTATGTTCACTTTGGTCCTTTGTTCTACCATCATTTGACATTAATCTGTTCATACAAAAATGCATTCAATTCAAGGGACCATCCGCGAAAATTTCATAAGTAATATAATCTGAACTACCTCTTTTCCCATTTAGTTCTGAATGTAATCAGTAGCAGAATAACTGTTTGCACCAGAGTCCCAATTAACATCCCACCCAAATGCCCTGCATCACATAAATGAATTAGTAAATATAATGCACATACATACTCTTTTCACCATCACCTCATTCTAATGGTCAACATGAGGTCATCCTTACAATTATAAATAAAAGTAGAAGAACATAGAGTCATCTGTTTGGTGTCTTACTAGTTCATTAAGCTTGAACTTGAAGCCAAGAACGGCTCCTAGGGGCAACCCAAGAAGGTAGTAACATGCGACATTTATAAAGGCAACCGAGGTTTGCCAACCTGCTCCTATTGCCACTCCTGCAAAGTTTAGTAAGACTCCTCGGATTAAAGCATTGGTGAGATTGCTGAAGAACCTCAAGTATCTATCATTTACCATCCAAATACCAATGCCTTGTTTTCAGTGTTGTTAGAGAGAAGGTACCAGATAGAACAGGCTGAACACTGTTCAGAAGGATTGTAGCACCCAGAAGATATACCAGTTTAGATGTTTCTCTTATCAGTTCAGGTACATCTGTGAAAACCTTTGGTATGTGCTTTCTGGAGACGAGAACTATGGCCATAAAAATGAACCCAAAGAAGAGTGATGTGGAAACAGAAACAATTACAGCAAACTTCGCCGCTTTCGGGTGATTTGCTCCAAGTTCATTAGATACTCGTACACTGTGAAGTAAGTAACAAAAACAATATATGAACTCACTTGTGGCAGCAGTTCTTTGATGCCAGGAGCTGCAAACAATTTAAAATATATAAAGCCTACCTCACTGCAGCATTAAGACCCAGAGCTACCATCAATGTCCAAAGTTGATAGTTCATGCTGACAGACAGAACGAACAATTGATAAGCTAGAGGCAATTTTATGTTCGATCATTTGAAGATAGAACAACTCCTATGCCAACACAACTAAATGGGTATGCATTTTAATGGAAAATCAGAGGATTTTTAATGTTGTTTTAGATATTAGTAAGGTTCTTAGAGCTCGTATCTTCGATGATGGACAGGTGAAAGGATGGAACATCTAACCAGATAGAAATAGCGCCGACAGCAATTTGTGGATTTTTTAAGCAACCCACCAGAATAATAACAGCAGTATAATACCAAAGCTCCAAGCTGTCATCAAAGTGCTGCAGTTAAAGATATAGAATTTGGACATTTCAAAACAATAGTCCCATTATTTGTATATTTTGGAGCTTAGAACTTACCATAGCATTACTGCTGATGCAATTGACAGTTTGACGAAAGCTGCCAGGTTTTGGAATGCTAACATAGAAAAGCCTTTCCATGCTTCAGGGAAAAAGCCAGATACAAGATAAGCCATCTGACCCAAATTTATAAGCCACCAAGAAACGTTCCCAATGATTGCTGTAGCCAGCAACCCATGACCCATTTTGTTACAAAAATCCAATTTAGCAGAGCATGGATGCCCAGAACCACACCGTTAATCGCAGCCATGACCCATACTTTGCTCTGAGATTGGAAAAATTTCTGCAGAGGAAAGTTCATGGCATAGGCAAACAATTGAGGGATTACCCATATAGTATATCTGCCAGCAACCTCTGATATATCTTTGGACTGTCGAAGTAGCTTTAAGATGGGTGATGCGAACACATAGACTGGTGATAGAACCAATGCTGTGACTTCAGTAATAACCCATGATCGTTGCATGTAAACTCCTAGCATGTGAAGTTGTCCAGCACCAACAGCTTGACCACAGAGCGTTTCCAATGCACTCCCCATGCCTAGCTGCAGAGGAATGATGAGAAATAATTAACAGTTGGTAGTCAGAACAAAGGTTAGCATCGCTCAGATTATGATTTCTTTTTCAATAGAGCCATATGGCATTCCTCTGTTAAATCTCCATTATGGTATGACTTCATTTGTTTCCCCACTTCAATATAAATCCATGGTTTTCCACTGTTGAAGTTTTCATGATAGCATGAGTTTTACTGGATATATAAAGGATGGATAGATAATTCTTCGGACATGAGAGTGAATGATGTATTTAACGTTTGATTCCAAACATGCACATAAACAGGTTGAGATTGCGTGAATACATTGAAATATACAAGTACAGTGACAATCAAATGAGAATACCTACTATAATGCCTTGTTTAGTTTCTACAAGTGTCTTGAAAGAACTGCAGATATTCTTTATCATTTGCCTGATAGTTTTATCCTTTTAAGGCCCGTTTGGTTGGGTACATCATATTATGAGATAATTTAATAATTCTTATAAATCATTTATCAAAAAAAATGATTATAAAAAAAATAATTTTATTATATTAATTAATAGAAAAATACTTCTGAACATGATACTGAAAAAGATTACTACGTTTGGTTGGAGATAAATATAGGGCTGAGCACGGGTCGGATTGAGTCAAATTGAGAGAAAAATTTGATCCGACTGAACCCAATTGGATTGAAGAAAATCCAACTCGCTGTTGATCGTTTATCATATATAAATCATTTGAAACTGAAGTTAATGGTTTATAGTGGGTTCGGATGGATTATGTCTGTTTGGACTTCAATATTGATCCAATGTTGATTTTAAACATCGCAAATCAATACACCATTCAATTCATATAAAAACTAGAATATAATAATTTCATAACATCTATAAGTTAGTATATAACATATCATAATTGTCAAATTTCAATTCTCCAAATAGCCTAAGTATTGAAAATACTATATCGGTCAGTCGGATTTGATTTTATATAGGTTAAAATGCAGAAATCGAATCCGATCGTAATTAATCGAACTTTTTATAAATCACAATCTGATTCAAGTTCGGTTTCATACGGATCGGATTGGATGGGTTTCTTTGGGTTTTGGTTATTTACTCAGTTCTAGATAAATCTATATAGAAATATGGTCAAATTTATAAACATATCCTTCAATATAAAATAATTTTTTATATTAAAATATATATCAAATAAATTTAATGATTACATATGCAGTTTTATTGGGATATTTTGTAAGTATAGATTATCACCATTCGAAATCTACCAAATACCAACCCACCATGGTATTTATTTACATTCTCTCTCCGAAAAATAAATTTGGGCTCATTAATTTTTTTCCCCATCTCTCTTCTAATTTTTATAATAAATATGATAATCTGACATGGAGTTTTTTTTCCTATACCAGATTCTTCTCAGCCAAACGGACCTTAGGAGTTTTAATGCTTTTGATACAGGTCAAAAGATTCACAAGATAGATTATAAACATATTCTAATTACTCTTGTATACATATTTTTTCCTATAGTTTACCTTTATTCATTTGTTTTATATTTTTGCTTTTACTACTTGTCCAGAATTGTAGAAATGCTATGAACGTTTCTACGTAATTTGCTGAGTAAGTTGCAACAGAGGTATACACATGGCTTAGAAAGTAAAGCCAAGGGGAGTAGGTGACGGACCAACTTCTAAGAAAGAGACAAATAACTTCTTCTGGTCCTACGTAAAATCAGATGATTACGAACATTTCAAAATTTTATGATCTCATATTACTGCAATATATGCATGATTCCGCAAAATTCCAGATAATATGATCAAATGAAACAGTGTCCTGTGTCATAAAGTGAAAGCAAATATATCCATAAAATAAGATCGAACTTTATATTATCAAATGGCTACAGCTTCTCTACTGTGCCTCATGTGATGATCCTTCAATCATCATGCAATTTCAGATGCACAGACTTGGTGGATTTGCATGTTTAAGTGCCAGGATATTTTCCTTGGGCCATGGATTATGTGCAACTAACACATGAAATTAATGGGAAGAACAATTACTTGGAATTTTAACCACAACCATGAAATTTATGTTTGATAAATAATGAAACCTATCTTGCATCTAGATAAAGGGAATGATGAGCTTGACTCAAGTTATAAACTCACCTGACAAAATTGAAACAAGAGAGAAGTTTATAGATGCGAAACTACAAGAATTATATGAAACAATCATAGCACTAACTGAGCCTCTGAAGTTATCAGTGGATCAATTACCAGAATCCCAAAAGCGAAGGTTTCGATGACGCTCAGTGCGATCGAGACCCCAGCAAGCTCGACATCTCCGAGATGCCCAACAAAGGCCACAGTGACAAACCCAACGGAGAACTGGAACACTCCTGTAAGTATTGCAGGCCCTCCTATGTGCCACATCTTCTTGGACTCATCCCAGCTCTTGGCAACCAGCCTTCCCATGATCTAACACCTCAACGGTGCCCTGTCCTGCAAACTTCTATACTCTTCACAAGGGAGCTCTCTAGCCTGCTAGACTTGTTTATATAGACCCTCTCAGTTCACCTACCATATATAGCCCTCAACTTCCCATTCTACTCCTGCTAAAGTACAAGAATTAGAACATATCCTCCCACCTCCCACTTCCTCTACAAATTGCAGCGCTAAAGACGCATGCACGCCTAACCAAAAAAAAAGACTGGCATGCACTGGGTGATCTGTCGCTTTGAGATAATGAAACGTGGCAGTCTCAAAGTAGTTTACTTGCCATCTTTTATAGTAGTGCTAGGGGCACCCGTTCAGGTCACAGGAAAAGTTCCTCTTGCCACATGGCAGGAGGAGATTGGGATGGCTTGAGAGAATCAGATTATGAGTTCCCACACGTGTGTCACCTCAGGCTGTAGGAACATTTGTGTGGTCTACCGGCGCCCCTGTCTTCTATTATGGGTCGCAGTGATATGAGCTCGTACAAGTAGTTGGGTCTCAGGCTGGACGGGAGATTTGTTGCTTCTTTCGGTATTTCTTTGGGTCTGGTGTCAGCTTCTGAGATGATAAAAACTGAACATAAGCGAAGTTAGAAGGTCAAGCAAGCACCATGTTTCAGAACAGACAAGGACAAAATATATTGATCTATTATCTAATTTGAACAAATAAAAGGCATAAATGGATGAAGCATTCTTATTTGCTTGATATGGTGGATTTGGACTAAAAGAGAACTGCAATAATTTTTGCATTACTAAAAAATGACTCAAATTGAGTTTGAGGTGGATTTACCCAAAGCAGAAGTATTAAATAACTCCAACAAGCTGCGAAACCCCTGCTTTAGTATCTTTTCCATTTTGTTCTAGAGCTATAGGTGCGTTATTCGCTTGGTGATCCTTTTGGAAATGAAAGGACACTAAAAGATAATGTATTTTATGAAAAATTTTTTGTACACCACTTACGATGTAGAAAATCCGATATGTAGTGCACCATCTCGTTTGATTGGACACGTAGTCACCACTTTTCAATACACATTTAATGTCCGTAATTTATTTTTTTATTTGAAATTTTAAATAATAAAAATATCTCTTGAAAAAATATATTACATTCTGCATTAAAATTATAACTTTCAAGATAGGATGTTATAATTTTTTCATAAATATCATAATTTGATAGAGATATTTTTATTATTTAAAAATTTTATAAATTTTTATGATAAAATATTTTTTTATGATATTTGTAAAAAAATTATGATATTCTATATAAAAATAATAATTTCTACACAGAATATCATAATATCAGCACATGATGCCATAATTTTTTAAAAAATATTTCATCATTCAAATTTAAAAAAATATAAAATATAAATATTAAATATATATTGAAAATAATTACTATTTGATCTAATGAAACGAGAGACGGTGCGCTCCAAGTTGAATTTTCTATGCCACAGGTGGTGTACAAAAATTTTGAGTGTTTTCATTTAGCATTTGCCATTTGCCAAATCAGTTATTTTATTTTTTTTCTTTATTTCTGTTAAAGCAGCTTGTAACAAATGGCCACTTAAAATATAATATTATTAAAAAAAGGGTACCGGACTCTGGTTTCTTGCTCAGAGTTTTTGGAATCACGTGTCGTATTTTTGCCGTCATGAACAAGAAAGTTATCTTTGAGAATTCTGTCCTTTTTTTATGCTAGACAAGAAGCCAGTCCTTTTAGGAGAGTTCAAAGGTTCATCCTTCATTGGCCGATAAATTTTAGGTGGTTTGGTAAGAGGGGTCTCGTTCGATTAGAAGATATTATTGTTTAAGGGCAAACCCTCATCCAAAGCAAAATATTTCATGATGGTATCTGCAAAACCTCATCCAAAGCAAAATATGTCACGATGGTGGCTAATAGATACCACATTCAATTTATATGTTGTGTCCCTGTCGAATCTTTCAACCTCCTGCTCCCGTTACTTTCTGGCCTCCAAATAGAGTTTAGCACTTTTTACCCAAAAAAAAAAGAGTTTAGTACATCAAGTTTTTTGTCAACGTATCATCGTGTTATGACAGCTATTGATGTAGCTTGGGTCACATTCAACCCGATGCCGTCTGCCCGACTCATTATTCTGGGTCAAGATTTTATAAATTTACATTGGATCTTAGCTAAAAGATTGAAACCCTAGATAAGCTTGGGTTGGGACTAGCCTTTAACCAACTTGGACTCGGTCCTATTTCATCTCTAGTCCAAAACTACTCAAACTATATATATATATATTAATAAATAATTCCTATATGCTTTAATTTTATATTTATGTTTCATATAGGTTACCCATATGTTTATATAATTTTATCCTTGACCTTATTAGATTATGTCTAAGTTTTCTTGAAATTGATGGACAATTGAGGCCTTAATTCTACAACTATTAATCTAAAAAAATATTCCATTGCTGACGCTGTGGTATTGTGATGGGATGTAATAGATATGGTGCTTTATTGTAGCCGAAAGTAGGATGTGCTACAATTTTTTTATCATGATTTGTGTCTGAAAAACATGTCATGCCTATATTAAGCTATATGAATAGGATAGAGGTCTTGAAATAGGCAGACAGATTGATTGACATACATACATGCATATGTGTATATATATATTTGGCTATACTCTAGTGCATATTTGATCAAATCTACATTAGATAATGAGTCTCACATTGCTAATTTGAGCCATTGGATAAAACATATACAATATAATATTATTTAGGCTGTCTATTTTTGATGTATAGGCTAAAGATAGTAGATCAAACCCGATGACTTGAATCGTTGAGAGAACTTCTATCATCTAATTTAGACCTAACAAAAAAATCCACTAATAATAGGCAAACTTAAGATCGACTTAACTAAACTCGTATATCAATCAAACTATACTTAAGCTCAAATTCGACCTTGAGATCAAGTTTTAGTCTTAATAATATATGTTGGTGCGCTAAACCAACTCCAAACCACGTCGCATAATCACACGAGATCAAGGGATCATCAATCTCGAAGTATTGAACAACTATACATCAGGCTGCTTACTAGTGATAAGGTCGGGTTATTATCGACCTAAAGTAAAGTACCTCGATGTTCCGTATATCTGGGACGTTGGAAAACTCAAGTGATAACGACTGAGCTGCTTTATCTCATATTAGTATTCCATCGAGGTCAACCACTACGGCGACAATCACCTTGTGGAAGTCTCCCGCAGCCTCCACAACTAGGCCACGATCTTGTATACAGCTAGCCACGATCCCATATACAGTGAGCTGATACAACTAAGTATGACCTCACTTTCAACTAGTACGTACAGCTGTATTCCAGCTCACTTACAGGTAGCTCTAACCATCTAATAAACTCCTCTAACGGTCTAACAAAATCTGTAATGGCCTCATCAGCCCCTCTATAAATAGAGGGTCAGGGATCCTTCAAAGATAAGTTCACAATTCCAAAACTAGAGGAGACTCTGTCGGTGAAAATTCTGTCAGTTCCCAAACAAGAGCTCTAGTTCTCATTCAATCTGACTTCTCTAGTTCCACACATACCCTCTTCTTGTACTCTTCTATTCTTTTCCACCCACTGGTCTCGAGCTCAAAGCTGACTTAAGCATCAGAGGGTCAAGAACTGGAGAATTTTCATCCGATTTTTGACTTATCTTACAGGTCTTCTTCAAGCCATTCCAGATCGGATTGCTAGCTTCTAGCTTAGTTTCGTCCAATCCACTCCAATCTGAGATTTTGAACCTCACAGCAACAGATTTGCACTAGAAGGAGGGCGGCCTTTGATTTTCTTATGAAAAAGATGGTCAAGGCACGAGCATAGTAACCCTCTCTGTCCTCTCTTGAAGGAGTACCGGAGGCACCACAACAACAATCAGTTACTATTGATCTTCAATAGCTCAACTTCTTGATTCAGCAAGTTTAAGTTCTAACAGCAGCTGTTCAACAGCTTCAAAAGATGGAGCAACAGCAAGAAGAAGCTCCTCTTTTAAAAGCTATGTCTCAGCACAGCCATCAACCTGCCCATCAAGATGAAAATCACATTGATGATGAGGCTGACGGTGAATCTATCCCCAATTATACAAAGTCTCAGAGAGGGGATGATCTGGAGCACATGATCCAAGATCTTAAGAAGCGTCTGATGGAGATTCAGGTAGGAGGTTGATCCCAATATAAAGATAGCTATAATCTTCGATCTCCTCTCTCTCAAAAAATCCTGAGTGAGCCGATTTCAAATCGATTCAAGATACCCACAATGAGCCCTTTGATAGCTCCACTGATCCAATGGATCATATTGAGGGTTATAAAGCCCTCATGGCCTTATAAGGGACTTCTGATGTCCTACTATACATTGCCTTTCCTGCTATTCTCAAGAAGACAGCGAGGGTATATTTTTCAAACTCCCATAGGGATCCATTTCTTCTTTCGAGCAATTCGAAAGGCTATTTGTTACATATTTCGGTATTAACCGACCTCATCTGAGGTACATAGATAGTCTATTTCTGTTTAGCAATAGGAGAGCGAAGACCTCCGAAAGTATGTGGCTCGCTTCAACGTAGCCATCCTGAAAATAAAAATTTCAATGAAACAAGTGTCATGTTTGCTTTGAAGAGAAGACTTCGGAGCAATCACTTGATCTTCTCTCTGAACAAAAATTTTTCAAATACTTATGATGAGATGCTCGATCGAGTACGGAAGTATACTCAAATCGAGAAAGAAGAAGCCATTATCAGGAAAGCCAAAAAAATAATAAAAATAAGAAGAAACAGTCGAGAGAAGATGATGGAGCTCAATAGGATAGAGGCTCTAACCGACCTCAGAAAAACCAAGATCAAGAAGCCCACCTTGGTGTTTTAATTCCTACGCTCCTCTGACCGCCCTCCAAGTGCAGATCTTCATGAAAATCGAAAGGGAAGAATACCTCTAAAAATATGATCCTATGAAAGCTCCCCTAAAAAAAAGAGACAAAAAGAAGTATTGCCATTTCCACCGGGACATAACCATGATACCGAGGAATGCAGGCAACTGCGGGATGAAATAGAAGTCTTGGTGCATCGAGGTTACCTCGATAAATATGTGAGGCCGGGCAAAGCCATTGAGTATTGGCCTCAGATAGAAGATAGCTCTGAGGATCATAATCGACCAACAATCGGAGTCACACACATGATATCCAGTGTCCCACAGAGCATTAGTGATCCATCCCCAACAGTCAAAAGATAGAAGAAATTATCTCTTTCTGAGAATGATGTAAAGGGGATTCAAACCCCATATAACGATACTGTTGTCATCTCTATGACCATAGCAAAATATGATATAAAAAATTTTGGTTGATAATAGAAGCTCTGCCAAGGTATTATTGTATAACGTATTCTCAAAATAAATTTGACAGGCCAACTGAACTAGGTCAGTACCTGTCTCGTCGGATTCTCAGAAAATTTAGTTGCTGTGAAGAAAAATTACTTTATCGATCACAGCAGGACAGGAACCAAGGCAATCAATAGTGTAGCTTACCTTTCTCATGGTGAAATTTTATCTACTTATAATGCTATTCTTGGCCAACCTGATCTCAATGCTCTTAAAGCTATCGTCTCCACGTATCACCTATTAGTGTGATTTTTGACTAAAGAAGAAACTGAAGAAATGTGGGGAGATCAAGCAGTAGCTCGACAATGCTTCTTGATCACCTCTAAGATGAAACAATCCTCAAAAAATATATCAGTTGATGTACCAGATCCAATAGACGAGGTCGGAAAGAACCGTGGTAAACCTGCTAAAATGCTGGAAACCATTCCTTTAGGCAATGACCCAAGAAAATAGTTCAAATCGGGTGGAATCTTAAATCTGACTTGAGAGATAAAATGATCAAGTTTCTTCAGGCAAATGTCAACATATTCACCTGGTCAGCCTCTGACATGCTTGGTATTCCTATTGATGTGATCATTCATAAATTAAATATCGACCCAAGCTTCTGGCCAGTTCAGCAAAAGAAGCGAAGTTTTGCTCCAGAAAGGCAAAGGGCCATTAATAAGAAAGTTGATAAGCTCTTAAAAGTAGAATTTATCAGAGAAGCTCATTATCCGAAGTAGATAGCAAATGTTGTTATGATCAAAAAATCTAATGGCAAGTGGATGATATGTATTGACTACACCGATCTCAACAAAATCTGTCCAAATGATAGTTTTTCTCTACCGAAAATTGATCAGCTAGTGGATGCCACTTCAGATCATAAACTTCTTAGTTTTATGGATGCTTTCGCAAGATATAATCAGATCAAAATGATTCCCGAAGATGAAGAAATATGGCCTTTATCACCGAAAGAGGTTTGTACTATTATAAAATGATATCTTTTGATCTTAAGAATGTAGGTGCGACATACCAGCATCTCGTCAATAAGGTCTTCAAGCATCAGATCAGTTGGAATATTGAGGTTTATGTTGATGATATGCTGGTGAAGAGCACCGAGAAAGATCGGCACATCACTGACCTGACAGAAGCATTTGGAGAACTCAAGAAGCACCAATGAAGCTGAATCCGAACAAGTGTACTTTTGGAGTGATCTCATATAAGTTTTTTGATTTTCTCATAAATTAAAGAGGAATAAAGGCCAATCCCAAAAAAATTCATGCATTGTTGGAGATGAAGTATCGGACTACCACCAGAGAAATTCAGTAACTCACTGGATGGGTAGCCGCTCTCAGTCGATTTATCTCTAGATCGACTGAAAAGTGTTCTTTCATTCTTCAAGATGCTAAGGCAGATTAAAAATTTTGGCTGGACAAAAGAATGCCAAAATACTTTTGATGATTTAAAGAGATATCTGGGCTCTACACCTCTTCTCTCAAAGCTAGTTGAGGGTGAGGAGTTGTATATGTATATATCAGTCTCACCAAATGCCGTCAGCTCAATTCTTGTATGAGAGAAAATGAAAATTCAAAGATCTATCTATTATATAAGCAAGTTATTATGGGATGCTGAAACTCGATATCAGAAAGCTGAAAAAATGATATATGCTCCAATCACATCAGCTCGACGGCTTCGGTCTTACTTTCAAACTTATATGGTTATAATATTAACCGACCAGCCACTGAGATTGGTATTACAAAGAGTTAACACATCGGGTCAGATTGCTAAATGGACCATAGAACTCAGCTAGTTTGATATTCAGTATCGACCTCGATCTGTAGTAAAAGATTAGGTATTAACTATTTTATTGTGGAGTGTACTATTCCTGATGATGGATCAACTCTAAAAAATCTTGATGATAATGGTTCATTTTGGGTTCTGCATGTGGATGGAGCTTCAAATTCTCAAGAAAGTAGTGCTGATTTAATTCTGACAAGTTCCAAAGGATTTATTATTGAACAAATCCTAAGGTTCAACTTTAACACTTTCAATAATGATGTCGAATATGAAACTTCGACTGCAAGATTAAAGATGGCAAAAGAGCTCGGAGTCAAAAAGCTAAAGATTTTTATCGACTCGTAGCTTGTCGTCAGACAGGTATGAGGTCAGTTTGAGGCTAAAGACCCCATAGTGGCCCGTTATTTGCAGAATATAAAAGAACTGTCTCAAAATTTTGAGGAGCTAGAAGTCCTACAAATTTCAAGGTTGGAGAATGCCCGAGTTGATGCTTTATCACATCTTGGTACATCAAGATTTCTCGAGCTTAATCAGAAGGTTCTAATCGAACAATTAGAAAATCCAGCATTAAAATTCTTCCTATATTTAGGTTAGTCATGAACTGAGCTGGATTGATCCCCTCGTGGATTATATAACAAAAGAATCCCATCTGATGATTCAATTAAAGCTAGAATCATCAAAAGATAGGCTCCATGGTATGTTCTTTAGGGGGATCAACTATACAAAAGGTCTTATTCACTTCCACTTCCTCTACTTTGGTGCTTGAGACCATCCAAGGTTGATTATACACTTCGAAAGGTACATAAAGGAATATGTAGAAATCACCTGGGAGGCAGATCACTTGCTTACAAAGTAATTCGGCAAGATTATTATTGGCTTACCATCCAAAAAGATGCAATCGATCTTGTTAACAAATACGACCAGTGTCAAAGATATGCTAACATCTAATATTAACCTACTGCCGAACTCATTTCTATTACCACTCCATGACCCTTTGCAATCTGAAAAATGGATATATTAGGACCCTTCCCAATGGCAATAGGTCAAAAAAAATTTTGATAGTTGCTATCGAGTACTTCACTAAATGGGTGGAGGCAAAACCTCTGACTCAAATTACTAAGAAAAGATGCAAGATTTTATATAAAAATCGATAATATGTTGATTTGGTTTATCTTGAATAATTATTACTGATAATAACCGGTAGCTTGACAACCCCAAGTTTAAAGAATTTTATTCCAAATTTCATATTGATCATCGACTAACCTCTGTTGGGCATTCACAGTCGAATGGTGAAGCTGAAGTCACAAACAGGAGTATTCTCCAAGGATTAAAGATAAGGCTCATAGAAGAAAATGGATTATAGGCTAAAAAATTTTACAGTGTTCTATGAACTTACAGAACCACGTGTCGGATTCCTACTAGAGAAACTTCTTTTAAACTCACTTATGGAGCCGAAGCTGTGATTTTAGTTAAAATCGACCTATCATCCGATGGAGTCAGAAATTTTTACGAGGCAACGAATTCTGATCGGTTGAGAACTGACCTGAATTTTTTTGAGGAAATAAGAGAGCAGGCCCATGTTAAAATGGCAGCATATAAGTAAAGAGTCACCAAGTACTATAATACTCAGGTAAAATTGAAGTCATTTCAGAAAGGTGATCTTGTCCTAAGACGAGCTGAAGTTTCTAAGCCCAACGAACAAGACAAACTTGCTCCAAATTGGAAAAGACCTTATCGAATCATTGATGTCATTTGCCCAGGAGCCTATAGAATTAAAAACTGGATGGATCTTGTATTCCTCGCATATGAAATTCAAAAAATCTCAAAAATATTATTAATAAAATGCTCTAAGGAGTTCATTTTATACATCACATGTTGTATGAGATAATGAAAATTCAATCTCCGAATCGATAAAGCCCTAATGAGTCGAAAAAAAAAATCTCTCGATCTATGAAAATTCGATCTCTGAATCGATTAAGCCCCGATGGATCGAAAAGGAGATAAAATCTTTCGATTTCTGAAAATCCGATCTCCGGATCAGTAAAGCCCTAATGGGTCAAAAAGAAATAAGATCTCCTAATCTATGAAAATTTGATCTCCAAATCGATTAAGCCCCGATGGGTCGAAAAGGAGATGAAATCTCCTGATCTATGAAAATTCGATCTCCAAATCAATTAAGCCCCGATGGATTGAAAAGGAGATGAAATCTTTTGATCTGTGAAAATCCGATCTCTGAATCAGTAAAGTCCTGATGGGCCGAAAAGGAGATAAGATCTTCCGATCTATGAAAATCCAATCTCCAAACCTATTAAGTCCCGATGGGCCGAAAAAGAGATAAAATCTTTCGATCTATGAAAATCTAATCTCTGGATCGGTAAAACCCCGATGGGTCAGAAAGGAGATAAAATCTTCCACTCTATAAAAATCCAATCTCCAAATCAGTAAAGCCCCAATGGGCCGAAAAAGAGAAAATCTTCCAATCTATACAAATCTAATCTCCGAATCGGTAAAGCCCCGAAGGGCCAAAGGAGACAAGATCCCTCGATCTATAAAAATTCGATCTTCGGACTGGTGCAACCTAGAAAGGCGGAGATGATCTCACGATTATTGAAAACATCGACCTCTGGATCGAGGTTATCTTATTGAAAATACTGATCTCTAGATCAAGGTTGTCTTAAAGTTCTATCGAGAATCTATAGATCTTCGGATCTTATTGCAAAAGTCTGACTCATCTAATGCTGTATTGGGCAAAGGTACATCTAAATTTTGACCTTAAATCGGTTGTTAACCGATAAGGTTGAAATTGTTAATTCTTTAGTTTTGTTGAAATATGATCCTGTGAAACATTTATAGTTATTTTACCTTGAAAGGTCATGAAAATTGTTAAGTAGCAGGGATGCACATATCAGATCAAGACACATCAAAAATTTTACTTTCATTAATTTTGGAAGAAATACATTAAGGAAAGAAGAAAAAGACCCACATTGGGTTATTACAGTGCAAAAGGACCTATACTGTATCGATACATCAAAAGAAAAAAAACAATAGGTCATAGGATCACAACAGAAGCCTCAGAGTTCTTTGGAGCTGACTCTTCTTTGACTCGCTCTAGCTCCTTGATGATCTCAACAGTTGCAAAGGGCTCCATAGATGCAACCTCAGCATTAGAGGCTTTGACCAGAGGCACTACGGTGATTGGCTCTGCAGCAATAACCTCGATATTATTCACCACAGTTTCCTTCCAATCTGCCGTCTTAGTTGGTTCTTCGAACATTTCGACTGGCAATTTGGGCTGCGCCTTTCGACCCATATCGATGGCAATCTTCGGAGTCATCTTGGAGATATCGACTTTAGGATACAGTTTTTAATCATATTAAGACATTGATAGAACTCGTAGTCATATTCCCTCTTCGAGCTTTCAGCTATTTCCTCCTCAAATTCTTCGGAGGCTTTGTACAGCTCCACTACCTTGGCTGCCCTATCCCGTTCCTGCTTGACTTTGTCTTGTTCCTACTTGACCTGCTTCCTAAGGGCCTTTATGGCCTTCTCATGAGCCTCATTGGCCTTCACTGCTTCCTGCAGCCTTAGCTCTAGCTTCTTATTCTTTTCGGTCTGTATGTGCAGGTCAAAGATGCGCATCTCCTACTTGTTATTTTTCGCTGGAGATCCAGGAGATTCTGGTTCTTCTCTTTCAGCAACGTCAACTTCTTCTCGAGTTGAATCTTGAGGTTGCCAACCAGTTCGGACTCCTTAGCTTTTTCTTCAGCTACCTTCTTTTCCTCTTGGAGGATTATCAAGTTGGTGTCTATAGCTTTTTTATTTTTAGTATATAGGCCATATTTTGTACATAACCTGAAAGTCAATGGTGACCTACAGAATGAAAGTTCAGATCGATCATATATCAAAAAAAGAAAGAGATACTTACGCGCATGAGATGCTCGCAGCCATGATTTGTAATCTCCTCCAGTTTATTCTTTCGACGTGCCTCCAGATCAACTATCGACAGCACTGAATCAAGAAGATCGTGACCCAACCGAGGTCACTTCAAAAATGACACACTATAATAAAACAGATTATTAGCGATGAAAAAAATTTATCGCTAATAACCTATTTTCGTCGCTAATAGTTAGTCGCAAATAATTGCATCGTTGATAATATTTTATGACAGAATAAAAATTTCATCACAAATAATGGATATTACCGACGAAAAGTTTTTACATTAAAAAAATTAATTTTTG
>KE505234.1:25480-41833 GCA_000441515.1 Elaeis oleifera | reverse complement strand
GTGCTTGATGTGTCCTCTCTTAGAGGAGAGGAGGGAGGTTCTTATAGGGCTAGTCTTAGGGTCCCTCAAGGACTTCGATTCCTAATCGGAATCGGGGAAGGGAAGACTCCGATCGGGAGTCTTCCATCCTGTTTTTTTTTTTTTTTTGGGTCTTTAGGCCCAATGGGCCGGATTATCACAAGATTATTCTTATTTATGGATATTGAGGTTACGTTAGATTTTAAGGCCTTACATGATCTCTAAGATATCACTCTAGGGTTTATGAGGTCATGTCATGTGATTGATCTGGATGCAGAGTTCAGGACATGACAACCTAATACAGGCCAAAACGGACAATACTTCTGGCTAAGCTAGGATGGCACTCCTTACCCTTTCTCCACAAGGTATCTTTTAAAGGATAAAATCGTGAGGCCCTATGCCATGGGCCAACCGAAGCAGATGATACCTCATGCACGTGAGAGCAGAGACCGATCCATCCGAGCCCCTGACTGCAACATATATAACAACTACCTCCCACATATAGTTCCATTATTTATACTTATATATAATTATCCTTAAATATAATAACTATCCATTCTAATAGTTGCTTCCCACATCTAGCCTTTACTCTTGATAGTTCCAGTAACTATTGCCAACTGCTTGGCTACTATGCACATATACAAGTACAACCACTCTACAACTACCAAACTCAGTGGTTGTGCCTTGTCAGCCTTCAATTTATCTTGGTAGCTTGTGTTAAACATCTCTTCACTCATTGAACCTATAACATAATCTATTCTTCGAAATCCAAGACCAGTATGATCATCTCAATATACGACTAGTCAATAGCCAAACTTGATCCTTTAGCCTGCTTATTTAGATTAAAGCTAGAGTCTACCTATGTAGCATAAGTCTTCACCCTTGGTATGATTTTCATAGTTGAACTTTGTTCAACCTAACAAGAATCATGTGATTCTGACTTGCACTAATTCAATGAAACCAGCTCCCCATGTCGCTTGCTCTCAATCATCAGCTAGATTATTAAGATACGGTGTAAACAATTATATATTATATATGTATTGTATAGTATAAAATATATTATAGATTATAATTATATATATTATTATTATATTAAATTATATATAATATTATATATATATATATATATATTATGCATATATATGTATGCATGCTGACCATTAGATGCACAGATTAAGAGTTCTCAAATTTTATGAGTTTTTATGTTTAAGTAATTTAGAAGTAGTAGTTTACGTACATCCAAAAGCTCAGATCATTAATATATGGGATCTTCATTATCTAAGTGTGTGTGTGTGTATATATATATATATAGACACACACACAGGAGTAACACACTTCAACCTGACCCTATACATATATATCAACTATATATACAAGAGTAACGCACTTCAACCTAACCCTATACATATATATCAACTTTTATTAGATAAAAAAGAGATGTTGAAAATATGATTTTTTTCTATTTTTATATTACTGCATTCGCCAAATATACTTTTTGACAAAGGAGCAAATTATGAGCATCGGTCAGATGAAACTTTCTCTCATTTGTCACTTCCGTTGTTTCCTTCTTCTTTTTTTTTTTTGTGTGATCGGGCAAGGCTATCATAGTCAAAGATACTCCTTTCCAAACCGTTGTCTTCACACCTATGGTCATCAAAGGTAAACACTTTTTACCAAAAGTAGAACAAGTCATCTAGTCTATCTGGAGCAAAATTTAGGTTGATGCCACTCGACCCGTAACTTTTGACCCATTGGTCTGCCTCCATAGACCAAACATCCCATTTTTCCTGAGTAGATTATAGTTCTTCAACGCACTATTAACTTATAAACAAGGGGCAAATGCAGTAGCATACATGACAATGATCATAAAAAGATTTACTAATGGGCAGTTGTGGAAGCAAGAGGTAGAAATTTCTAGGAACCTCTCAAGCCTTTTACTTGACAATAAATAAAAGCGGAAGGACACCATCCTACTAACACCCTCCAACTCCATGAAGGTAGTGGCAAATGGCCTCACAGTCATCGAAATCGGCAACTGAAAATTATGAGACCACCCAGTCAAAATCACTACTAATCTCCCAAGTGCCAGCTAGCCTACTATACCAGAACAAAACAAGTGCCACCAAGCCTAAACATGCGATGGACCCACCCCTAGACTTGAGCCTTATGATGGCTATTGGCTATGTTCTTTGGAGATAAAATTCCAACATCATGCATTGCTCATGCTTCATAGAAGACCTATCAAAGATGGACCCGCTTCCTATCTATGTACTGAGTTAATCCTGCTAGAATTGCCAACTTGAGTCCCATGCAAGTCCGTCAGTTCATCACCGACACTAAATCATCCAAATGCACCACAAATAATATAAAGCGAAGAAAGTCCAGCAATCAAATAAAAATCTTGCACCATCCTGCATCTAGGCTAAATATAATTTCGGTAAATTTGATTTTTCGAAAACCGACACTAGATCATCCAAATGCACCATAAAGAATATAAACCCAAGAAATTCCACAATCAAATAAAATTCTTGCACCATCCTACATGTAGGTTAAATTAAATGTTGGTGAACTCGATCTGTTCATCAAAAATCGCACGCATAGGAAGCAAATGTAAACATGACGAGGGTTGTAGACTTGTAGGGCAAGATCCAATGATTGTTGTGACTTGTGTGAGATTCCAATTCATGGACCAACTGGCATGCATTTATTTAAAATGCATGTCATATCATGAGGCACACAAGTATTGTGTAAATTATTATACTATAACATTTATGATTAGAAGTTATAAGATGCTACCTTTATTGGGATTTAAAATATGTAATTTACCAACAAGCACATGGCCAAAATCACCATGTCATTATGTAGCTCCAAGAGAATTCAGCTAGAACAGCAACCCAACTTATAGACAAATGCTGGTACATGAAAGCTAAATCAAGTCATATGTGTATCCTACATGATAAGATTTAAACTTGTATGTTAGCATGTTCAAAGGCACGAGGCATGGCCCATGTCGGCCGAGATTCAAAGCATGATCACCGTGAAGGACATGTCCCATGCCTTAATGCCATCATACATTCCCACCTCCCAAGAATTCCATTGAACAAGCCTGACTTCCCAGCTTTTCAAAAATGGGAAACAATTTATAGGTATTTATGATTACAAGAAGGTGTGGCTTAGGAGTTCTATAAAAACCTTTGCTATTATGCAGCAAGGATCGCTTGGATATCTTGTCACATTTTCTTAAATTTTAATAGAAGCATTGGTTATCAAAATTATCTACATAAATCAAATATTTGGAGAAATTCACAGAGATGGGTAATCACTATGCTATAGTCTAGTTTACAATATCTAGTATATTTTAGACAGAATCTTAAGGACATGAAAAATATTACTTAGCCTTCTAGTAAATTTTGAAGAAGTAAATACTAATTGCGTTTGATATAATCAAATAAAAGCAACAACTGGTTACCTTCCATTCACACCTCATTTTCTAAGGTTAAAACAACTCAACTCTTTGTGCCAAGCACAAAGCAAATAGAATCTCCAGCCAGCAGGACATTATATTAACAACACTTTCTTTCTTTACACCCACATCGTTATAAAAGCGTATAAATGCGCTGCATGACATAACATTAAATGATTGCTGACCAAATGTCAACAAGAGAAACAAAGCAAGAAAAAAAAAAAATCCAGATCTAGTAATATATTTCATGACAAATGTACAGCATCTCTCCTTTTTCATTTATATATTTTGGCTTCCTAAATATTAATTAACATGAATATGACCTAGGCTCCGGCTATCATCATATACACTTCAAATAACCGAAAATTCTCTTCCTTTTGAAGTAATTAAAAAAATATATATATATCGGATTCGGATGTAGTGGAGCGGATTCGGGTCGTGTAGGAGGAGCCGCTTCAGGAGTCCTCGATGGAGAACGGAGTCTGGAGGAGATCGTAGGGAGCCCAGAGAGCATCGAGCGGGCAAGGCCGCCCGGCGTCGAGCCTCGCCCACGGCTTCCCCTTGCCGCTCCAATGGAGGAGGCTTACCGGACCCGGGTGGAGATCCCGGCACAAACCCCGGTAGTTGTCCCCTCCGAGGCCGTGCTGGTTCCAGCGGTGCTCCACCGCCGCGATCCGACCCGCAAACACCAGCAGGAACGGCGGCAGTGACCCCAGCTCGTAGATCCGCATCCGCTTCTGGAGCTCCATCCACTCCTCGATCCTCTCTGTGTACGCCTCCTCCCTCCACTTCTCCAGATCCATCACCATGACGCCGGTGTTGAAATAGCACGCTTTCGCCCTTCGAATGCCATGGAGAGCGCAGGATTGGACCAAAAGAAGGGTAAAGTACGAGGTAAAATTCGCGTTGCAGTACTCGGGGCCGCGAGGGCGATGCCGTCGGGGAGCGGGGTGGAGGCGAGGGCGGCGATGTCGTCGACGAGGACGAGGTCGGAGTCGAGGTATACCACGCGGCGGGCGCAGTCGGGAGCAATCGCGCGAGGTACGACCGCGCGTAGTTGAGCGGGCGATCCAACGCTTGGCGGATCGACGTCGAGATGAGACCCGAGACGAGGGAGTCGTCGAAGGGGTAGATCCGGAAGGAGAGGGAGGGGAAGGAGTTGGAGATGGTGGTGTTGAGGTAATCGATCGCCGAGGAAGCGACGAAGTGGAACTGGATGGATTGGGGGCAGGAGGTGTGCTGGAGGACGGAGTGGATCGCGGCCATGGAGCCGCGGAGGTAGGCGATGTCGAGGGTCATGGCGACGTGGACCATCGCCGACGGCGAGCAGGACGCGGCGGAGGAGGGTGGGAGCGGCGGAGGGCAGCCCGGGGAGTTGTAGAACTGCGGGGCCTCCCGGAATCTCGGCACCCCATCGCCGCCTGCTGCTGCTGCTGCGGCGGCGGCGGCGGCGGCGGCGGAGTACAGAAGGAGGAGGAGAAGCCGAAGAGGAGGTGACCGGATCGAGGCATTGGTCCGACGAAGGAGATCGAGCAAGCGTCGGCCACGATGTGGGGCTTGGGAGAAGAGAGTAAGCATGGATATTATACATAAAAGACGCTCTGGAGCAGTCAAACCAAAGGAAGTTTTTTTTTTTTTAATGCGTTGAGATTGGTGTTGAGTCAGCCGGGTTTGATGGGAATGGATGGCTGGATGCTGATGGGAATGGATGGCTGCAACCCAGTGACTTCGTTTATTATAATCTTTTTATAGGCGAACAAGATAATAATATCTTTATTAGTTTGCAGTTGACGTACGGGGAAAAGGTCGCCGACAGTAGGACGCGGGAGGCTTTCGCCGGACTGTAGAATTACGATATTGCCCTCACTGGCAGAGGTGGACAGGTGTACTGCACCGTACGCGGTGGAAGGGCATGGAGGTCTAAACAAGGAAGTTGGCTGGAAGTTGCGGACGTGGTGCCCGTGGCAAACCTGCCACGTTGCGGTCTGAAACGCCGCCTCGTCCGCGCTCTCTGACACGTTCAGCTGGCACGCGTGAAAACCAATCCCGGAACGACCAGGTAAAATTGCCAGTTCATAAGCGGGAAATATAAATTATTCAACCTAGTAGCTCTAGATTTTACCTTGCTCATTCAAATTAATCTCAAAAGGAAAATGAATAAATGATATATGAAATAAATTAGTATTTGTCCATGTAAATAGAGAAACTTTATATACAAAAGACAATAGAAAATTTGGGTGATAGGAAGCTCTGTTTTAGCTCTAAAGTCTAAATTAATCAAGTACAGCACGTGTTTAATTACTGGGAGACGCTGAGATGACCTCACAGCTTGAGGTTAACTCAATTAATATTATTCTAACCGACAGACATCTTCTCCAGTACTATAGCCAATCAAATAACCCTAACATAATAGTTACATCGGGATCGCATTTTATCTTTCGTGGGAAAGAATGACCGATCTTTTTTTCGTGACATCAATCATGAATCATGCATTGCACAGCTGTCAAAACAATCAACCTCTCTCCTTATCTATCCGTACAGGTTTTATAGCAGTCATTATACTATCCATTGGTTGATATCGCTTAAAAAGATACATCATTCTTTCACATGAAAGATATAATCCAAATTCATTTCAATCAAGTTTCATCAGCAATGATCAAATCTCCAGAATCGTTATAACAGTAAAATAAGCTTCTCTTGCTTCATTTCGCCATCCAGTCAACAGTAGATGGGGTTGTGGCGTCCCCATCCACATGTGACCCACCACCTTTACCTCCTTTAATTCATCATTAAGCAAAAAGTCTCTCACACCGTCACTCTCATATTCTAATCATCATAGATTATATTTGCAATCCAGTTAGGTAGTGATCCTTGTATGTTTCCTTTAGCTGGAAGGCCACGTCTTGCTGTTGTTGCATCCTTCTCTTCAGTGCGAGCTTTCTTTCTGGCTTCTAGTACTTGTTATGTTTCAGGCCAAAGAGTTGGTGTGGATGGGTTGCTTGGCTTTCGTGAAACTTCTGCAACTATTCTAACTCTTCAAGATAGAGCAGCAGGATGCTTTAATTTGTGTCCTGCCTTTCAGGCGTATGGGTACTCTTTTAAGAGGGGCTTTCACTTTCGGTGTGGTTCACTCCCACACAGTGATGGGTGGCGCCGGGGAATTAATTAACACAAGGGGGGAGGTGGAGTGGGCATTTACGCATCAGCACATGGTGTGGTGTCGTTCTCTTCTGTACTGCTAGCATATATAGCGAGGCTCTCTTCCCTTGAACCTAAGTAATTGGCCCGGCATATTTAATGAATCTCATGCATCTTCTTCATTTGCAAAGCCATCATGCTAATGCTTATAAATTATGCATGCGGGGTACAGTAGGGGATCCGTGCTCATAAATTATCTTCATAATCGAAGGTTTGAATTGAGTTCCCATGTCATATTGGTTTGCCGTATATAACGGCCTCTATGGGTACAGTTATCCGATTCGTGGCTATGCGACAAAATCAAAAAAATCATCTAAAAATTGCATCAATGTTTGGTTCAGATCGATAAAATATCGATCTGATTTAATTCTCAGATCGATTTTATGCTGATCTGAATCGATCTGGATTGAATTTAATAAATATTATGATTAGCTCAGTTTTTGTCCGATCTATCATAGAGACATAGGGAACATCAATCGAGAACCGATCTAATCCAGAAAAAAGATAATTACTCTATAGCTCCATTACAGCGGTCGTCCAACTCTACAATTATTATCTTCCAGCTATACTATAGCTAATTACTATGTGGCTGAATAGCCTACTATTTCTATATAGCTGTTCATTCTATTATAATAAACTAACAGTCTAACAAATTCTTAATGACCTAATAAATTTCTTAACGATCTAAGCAAACTCCCTCTATATAAAGAAGGGTAGGATACTCTTCGAAAGATAAGTCATAATTTAAAGAGCCCAAACTCTGCTGAATTCTTTTCCCACTGAACGAAACCAAAAGCTCTCACTCTTTTCATTCAAAACTTTTCTCCTTGCTTTTCATTTTCTCTATTTCCACTATTTATTCTCAAGACTCTAACTGACTTAAGCATCAGAGGTTCTTAACTAAAGGTACCCATCGATTCTAGAACTTCTTTTGCAGATCCACTCACGGTCTATATCAATCTAACTCTTAGCAATTCTTTAGCTTGATTTAATACCGACTTCATTTTTTTTCCTCCAGAGCTTTGCAGCAATAGCCTCTTTGTCTCTCTTTGCAAGCATTGCAACACTGGCGTGTAGCAGGTCCGCTTGAATTGAGAATGCTCACAATCCAAATTCAATCTATATTCAAATTGGGTTGAAAATTAAAGCAGAACCTAATGCAATTCCCTTCAGATCGGACCAGATTGGATCAAAAATAATCTAAGCAAAAATCATGGTGCACAAATATAAATTAATCATTTTATTATAAATAACAATCGGCAAAATGTAGATCCTATGGCAGGGCAATTGGGTTGGTGGTGACTCTTCCATGAGCCGATCCCCATATTGGTGGTCCTTGGCACCTATTGTACTTTATACAATATATGACACCTTTCATTCATTTATTCAAAAGAACTAGAACAGATTGAAGCATGGCCAAGTAGAGAAATAAGAATGGAGCTGAACCCAAACCTCTTGTATCAACATAAGAGATATTACCAAGTCAAACCCTCACTTTGGTACAAAACCATTAGACTAATTATTAAACTAAGACCTACTTCATTGTTAGATTAAAATTTACGTCCCAATCGTTTTGGTTTAAGAATTATTTTTAGAATAGAATCACAATGCTGAGCCCAGCTAATTAGAATGAAGTAATGCTCCAACTCAGCATGATCACCCAATCGTCAATTACTTAGATTGGCTTTTCTAATATTTTAGATTATCCATTTTTTGGTAGCAATGAATTCTAGCTAAATCACGTGATGGTTTGTGTTGCCGGTTTTGATATGTACATGGACTAGCTTAAATGAAGCACTTCAACACATCTTAAGGTTACTAATGAGCATCTTCAAGTGACATAAAAAAGCACTATTTGCCCATAAAACTTGTATTGTAATGAAGCCAACAAGTTTTTTAATAACTGAGAATGAAGTTCCTCGCCTCTCACCTTTTGCCTTTTTTTTTTTTTAAGCTTTTAAAAAGGAAAAAAACACATCAAGATATGTTTTCAATATGAATGATATGACACAGTCTATTCTATTCTAGATGTTAGACACTCTACGAGAGCACATTGTCAAGATACATGATATGTTTGTTATACTTTGTCCAAAGCAATGTTAAACTAATTTTAACATGAAACTACCCCTCCACCCTTAATCATGTTGAACTTATCTGCCTGCTAAGGGATCAAAAGTCATATTTCAAAACACTTTTCTTTATCCATCCATTGTGTTTGTCCAAAAGGGGGAAAATCCTCGTTGTATGTTGGCAAGACCCTTCCTGATATTAATTTGGATGTTAATATGTGATTCAAATCAGAGGATTTGATCGATAAATTAACTGAAAAGGCTCCAAATATATTTGATACAATATGCATTCTTGGCAATATGTATATATTAATTCATAGTTTTGGCCAATTGAACTTAGGTTTGATGGTTGGCACCATTTTGAGCAGCAAACAAGCAGGTTATATATATATATATAACTAAAGTTATGTCATTCCTACCATATTTCTGGAAGAAAAAATTTATCATAATAATAAGATATTATGAAATAGAGAGGGGCAGGTAATCTAGCACGGGAACAATATGGATCCTCATTGACCACGTGAACCACGCCGGCGGCCACCGCCCACCGGCACCGGTGGGCCCCAACTGTCAGAGCCTTCAGGGGCAAAAGCTCCGGATTAACCCCAATCCCACATGGCGATACCCTTGGCATCCCGTGTGTTAATGATACCATCTCTCAGCACCATGGATCAGCTGCGGCCGCCAGCACGCAGAATTTCAGATACAGAACAAATTTCACCGCTCCACGTGTCCAGCACGGGTACTTTCCTGCATCACGTGCTTCACATGGACGGGCACGTGGCATCATTTACTCACTCCGTACATTGTGTCAGAGGCCGGATGGCGTACCTGATCCGCAGGAAACGCTCAGACGGGGAATTCGAGGTAGTACCGCGGCTACTGCGTCAGCGAATAGCCCTGCATCAAATGAAGTCATTTCATACCAACATATTATTATAATTAGAGAAATAATCAAAATAGTCAAAAATAATTATAGAAATATCAAAAAGGGATCATTTAAGCTGAGTTCTGACTTGGGAGTGGGACCTGCAAGTCAGTCCAAGTCAACAATGCTTCACTCTGATCGCTGTACTTGATTGTCTGCCTGGGATATCTATTTTTTAATGACATATTTACACCATGGCATCCACATTACCTTCATGCACTTATCTTAAATATGTTTAAGGGCCCCACACCAACAAAATGAGTACAGTGCAATAACATTCGGCAAGGTGCACACATGAAGCTACAAAATAGGTTTACATAACCTATTTAAACTAGGTTTAAATAGGACTGGGTTGCCAAACAAGCTTAGCAGGGAGATTGTTGTTTTCCATTATCCACAGTGATTTCCTTGCAGTTTGAGTTCAGGTTCTATGGGGTTTCTTGAAATGTAATTGTTCCACTTTGTGGGCCTTTACTGTAAAATTAACCATGCAGAACACAAAAAGCAAAGTGTTTCAACCCAAGTCTGGTCTAGTCTTTTTCAAGTGCACAGGGATATTCAGATGTTGGTGTTGCTAAAGAGTGAAAATTTCTTACAGAAGCCTTGATAATTCTAGGAAATATTATGTTAATACCAACCACACAACCATGAAAATTTCTTTTAGGGAGCAAGGGGTTGTGCCTGCATGGCGTGCCTTCTGAAGCAATTTATTTCATGTAGTGATCATGATATTTAAGATAGCATTTGGTTGGGAATGAAAAAAGCATAAGATTTGGAACATATTTTCTACATACCAAGCAACCTTAAGAAAATATACATATGTAACTAATAGTTATACTAGGCAAATTTGCTTATACCAGACAGACATTGCAAAAGAGAGTTGTTTAATCTTAGTGGAAAAAAAAAAAAGAGAGTTGTTTAAACTATTCCTCATATAAAACTATCATTTATACTAGCCTTTTATCTTTTTATAGAAAAAAACTTCAGCCAGAAGTTATTTCAAAAATAGTGGTGAAAAAAAATATTGGAATAACTGGTAGCATAAGGGGTTCCAATTTTCTATAGAGATATTTTTTACTATTCTTTTTTTTTTTAATTACTCAAACCAAATGCCCTAGGGTTGTTCCTGAGGATTAGTGCTTAGCCCTAGTTTCTAGCACATAAAATTGAACTTACCACTCAATAACATAGGCATAAATTGTTTAGTCCTAGGACTAATCCAAGGAGAATTGCTCTTCAGATCTGGGACAAAATGTTATCTGTTGAGAAACACTAATCCAACACACACACACACGAAAGTGAGCTGATAGGGCACTTTGTTCTGGTCTGCAGCTGTAGAAATACAAGATTGTGAAGTAATAGAAACTATCCTGAACATTTGATGGAAGATGTTCTCCTGATCAAGATAAGATGTACCCTGTCCCATGGCGAGCTGATTCGTCCACTGACAAATCTTGAGCAGTCCAGGACTTATTTTAGTTGGTAGACTTGCTTACTCATCCTATCCTACCAAGAGCTTCCTTGTCTTCTTGTCATCATCATATAATTATACCAAAGGTTTTATGCCATAAATTTATATTATATACGAGGGTATTTATCAAAAGATAACTATGGACATGAAAGATAATATAGTGGCTGGCCGGGGCCTCGATTTCTAGTTTGCCTTTCTACTAGTGACGGACCTACATCAGCACAGAGGTGGATGACCAGCTTCATGACTGTGACTTGCTCACAACCGATGGTAGAGGTTGGAGAGCACAGGACATCACCCATCTTTGAATGGCCCGTTCACCGATCGAATTCTCACCGTCTCGATTCCTATCCATCAAAGCTAGAACTTGAGGGTATAGAGCCATTTTTGCTATCCAAGAGCTCCCACGAGAAATCTATCTAAAATATGCAGGCTTGCAGCGAGTACTAAGATTGAGGCGGCCTAGATTTAGAGAGTGGCTGCTCATCCCAAGATGAGACTCTTTCTCTGAAAGGTTGTCTGGAACCAACTTCCGATGCATATATTACTCAAGGACAGGAGTATGGAGCTTGCAATTTTCTCTCCAGTTTACGAGCTGGAGGACGAATCGACAGAGCATGCCATTCTACAATGTTCGAGAGTGAGGCTGATCATTTGGAGGAGGATAGGTGGTAATCGTGAGAGGAGAGCAGCGGTCCTTGGTTGGATCCCTTCATGGATACGATTCGTCAGAGTATTGCTGAGGGATCGACCTATACCTAGAGGAAAAAATGGTATATATCGTCTATTAGATCTGACTTTCTAGAACAGCTCGATCTTCGAAACAGAGGTGATACCCTTTCACTGGATGCTGAAGAGAGCCTTCTGCTTAGCCAAGGAGTATAGCCATTTCAATGCTGCTGACCCGCTCCTTGATGTCTCCAATTTTTGGGGATCCCATGCTGCTCTTGTAGCAACCCGAAGGGTTATCTTCATTTTTTGGGGGCTTTCTCCTTCGAAGTTTGTCAAGGTTAATTTTAATGGTAGTATCAAAGATAGCAGATGTGGTGCTGGCTTTGTCATCCGAAGATCAGACGTTAGGTTGTTGGTAATAAAAGATACATATCTCTTTGAACATTTCATCCTAAGAGTTGAGCTTTGCACCGCCTAAACAGGCATTATCTATATTCGACAGGAGCTACGAACAAATAGGATTATCATTGAGAGAGCTTCTGCCACCGTGATAGGTTGGATTCAGGATGACATGATGTAATTGAAGGCTCACCGCTCCATGACATTTGGACTTACCTTCATGACTTTACTGCAGTGTCTGCTCAGTAAGTCTTTCGAAAGATGAACAATGCCTTTGATTAGATCCCCTCCTATATGGCTAAGTCTTTCGAAAGATGAATAATGCCTTTGATTAGATCCCCTCCTATATGGCTAAGCATACTAGTGGCTGGACCTAGCATTAGGATCAGACATGCTCAGAAGCTTTGCAGGATATTTTATTTTTGATCTTTTAGAGTGTACTTATATTAGATTAGTGTGAAAACCCGTTTGTAACCAAAAAAAAAGAAAAAAAGATAATACAATATAAACTAAGTACCAGTGGACTTTAATCTTTCAAAAATTATTAATAAAATGTGAAAGAAGAGAAATAAATGTTTATATTTATCAATAGAGCAAACCAATGTATCCGCCAACCTTTTGCTAAAATCCCAAAAGTGGGTCTCAATGAAATAGTCTCCATGACACAAAAATAGGGCAACTTTTAGGGCATATTTGATTTTCGATCAGAATCAGAATTATAATAAATTCGAACAACTATATCCCTCAATATGCTTGGTTTGCGGTTAGAGTCGGAATTGAAATCGAAATAAGATTTAAATATTAAGAGAAAGTATGGTTTGGATTTTAGATGATTGAAGTATTCTCATTCTTCTCTAAAATCAAAATGAGAATAAGGCTCCTCCAAATCAAATGGTTAGAATGAATCACTTATTTCCATTTCTATTTTGGAGTTCAACTCTTCTCAACCAAATATGACCTTAAATTCGTGGTTGGCAGTTTTAGGCCATACCTCTTCTCCTTTCATAATTAGATGCCAAGCCAAGCCTCCTTATCCAGTTCCTTCCCATAAAAACGGCCCTACACTGGTTCCTCCTCCTGAGGCAATAAACAGGAGAAAATAAATATGTTTTGCTTTCTTTCTCGGTCCACCATCTAGTTTGTTTGTCTGCTTTTCTTATAACAGTTGAATATAATGGCATTTCTTTGATCTCCTTTTGCTGAAGACCCATCTCGGCAAGTTGTCATCTACTTCAAACGTAGCATAGATGCACAATAATTTTTTTTTAAAGGCTAAAGAAAGGGAGTCCCAGGCCCAATGAACTCCAGGTGAGAGCACGTCTACCTTTGTTGGATAACCGGTTAGCAAATCAAAAAATCCACAGCATGATAAAACACAATAGCCATCATTGTCAAAATAAAATTTCGATCAGTCATCCTCAACAAGGAGGATCCAAACCAGGGAATAGTTCCAAGCATATGGATGGATCAATGGTATTGAAGTGGCTGGAAACAGTGACAATTAATAATGGAAACAAGTAATAACACAAAAACAAGGAAAAGGAGCACTGGGAGTCGAGTGGGGAGAAGCATAGGGAAATGGAGCCCATACTAAAGGCAAATCAATGTGCTGTGAAGCATAAGAGCAATCTATTTAAGATTTTTCACCTACAAATAATACAAAAAAAAAAAAAATACCTCGATTCACAAGAGGTTTGGGAAGTCTAAAATATATAACGGAATTGCAACAGACATAATTAGATAGGTTCTTTGAATGAAAAGCACCAAGATGACATAGACTAGCCAAATAATCATGACCATATTGTTCTTATCCCAACTTTCTTGGGGTCAGCTTTAATCATCCAGTCTATTTGGATGATAGCTAACCCCACATATATTCTCCAAATGCCATTTTATTAAACGTCTGTGTCAAGATTTATTCAAGTTCTTCAAGGAAAACGGAAGGATCTTGGACAACGTAATTTACGGGATGCTTGGAGAATACACGGTAATGGCAAAGAGCCAAGATCGGCTGGAATGGCGGCATCATTGCGGTTCATCTGAAAGGCACGTAATGCCCGGACCTTTACTGCATTAATAACGCTGATTAAGAACTACAACGGAAGCTTTGAGCTCTAATCTCATATTGGATCGTGGTCTGTGGTCAGAAAGACGAGTTGTTCATGTGCAGTGCACGGTTCACCTCGCAGGCATGTTGTAGTTTCTCCATTTTGTTTGATGATTTATTTCTTAATGAGTTTCTGATGGGTGACCATTCTCTTGAAGGAAAAAGAACAAATCAACAGACCCATATGAATGGATATAGACTATCAACATGGCTATTGTAACACATCATTACTTCAGTTTGTTCATAATAATGAACCTTGTAATTAAATAATCTAGCTTATGAAGTAAAACAATTCTAACGTTTCAGAAACGAAGTTAATGAGGTTACAACATGCAAGTCTAGATGGCTTGAACTAAATGCCCATTCCCAAGGGTCACAAATCTATAAATCCTTTTCTAAAATGCAAAGCACAATCACATCATTGTCTGGTTGACAAGCTTTTCCAATAGTAATTAACCTTAGTGCTGCATCAAATGTTGCTTTTCCTGCAGACAAACAACAGCGACAAATTATAGGACTAGTGTCCTCTTGTGATGGAGGTTCCCACCAGATAAATTTGGGAGAAAGACATCTTTTAGCTCTATAATGCTGATGCGGTCACAAGAGGCAGGACTCATCCAAAGCACGTACAGCAAGATGAAGAGTTTTGCAAGTGAGTTACCATACAGTAACCCAGATGGATTTTACTGCATTCAGTTGGTCCCCTAATTTCAGAGCTTATCATTCTCTGTCAGCCATGACCAATCATTGTCTGTTGGTTTGCGGATAGGGGTGAAAATGGTATGGATAATATTCATCTGGATTTATTTTCATATTTAAATTAAACAGAAATTTAAAAATTCGATTAATATCCATATTTGTATCCATATCCGTCAAAAAAACATAGATATGGATATGTATAGACAACTATCCGATATATATCCAAATATCTAAATCTATCTATAATTCTATATAATTTATATAGCACCTATTAATTTTTAAGAAAACTATACGACCATATAAATATTACTATTAATTTGATTTATCATCTATTTAGCAATATCTTTGATTCTGTAATCACAAAATTTAATTATCAAACTTTATATCCATAATTATATCTATACTTCTAGTATCTGAATTATACCCATATTCATTTAAATAAATATAAATTTATGTATCCGAATAATATCTAGAACTGTATTTATATTTGTCAAACAAAATATATATGGATATGGATATTTTTGTATCCAATCCGGTTCCAACCCTATTTGCAAGTTAAACATGCTGCCCTCTTTTGCAGGGCATTGAACTATGAAATTTTCATGATAGATCAATACAGGAGATTAAAAGCTAACACAGCACTAGTATATATTAGCTAATTAACCACAAACACCAAAAGCTGAGATTAACCAGAGCAGCATACGGTATTCTTCTTTAGCATGCAACCCATGCATCCAGGCACCCAGGGATGGATGCCTTTCCCACAAGGGTCTATGTTAACATTAATCAGAGACTGCAACTTACGCTCTATATTACATGCTTACATGTCACTCAAGTAACCACTATCCTGGATTTGAGACTTCAAACCCCACACGCTCCAAGTGAATGCTTTACCTAATTAATTTAAAAAAATTATTTACAAAATAATCTAATTTTTATTTATTTATCAAAATGATGCAAATAGGATAAATGTTATTAAATAGCATTTTTGATGGCCACATCACCCATCTTTTCCCCCTATTTTCACATAGACGACGAAAAAATAAATAAATAAATCAACAAATCAAATTGCATTTTTCAAAACGTCATTTGATTTGACGATTTTAATTTTTTTTTCCAAAAAAAGAGAAAAAATGAAAAAAATTGAATTATAATTTTAAATTATAAAAATTAAAATTATAATTTTGATTAAATAAAATCATCATTTCAAATTAGTATCCCCATTTCAAATTATCTTTTTAAAAAATATCTAAAAAAATTGGTGTAAAAAATAACAAATATCATAAAAAAGAATTGAAAAAAATAGAAATTATAATTCTAAATTTTAAG
>KE505233.1:406211-417508 GCA_000441515.1 Elaeis oleifera | reverse complement strand
TCTTCTTTTCTTTCTTTTCTTTTGGGGTGGGGGGGGTGTTTCAACTGATGGATGCATTTCTACTTTTGGTTGATTTGGCTCTTATTTTCCCCCTGAGACAGACAGATAGGTGATGTATGTACGGGGGGAGCTAAGATATCCAATAAAGTATTAGGCATGTTTAAATGAAGGCTTCTGTGAGCCATATATCTTTACACGATCATCCTGATGCACTAGAAGCGAAAGCATGTAAATATCAGGTGTGAATATAATTGACATCTAAATATAATTGTAGTATGGTCGTTTGTTCACACAGGCTGTTGGCAAAGTCCTGCCTGCCTTGAACGGAAGTTGACTGGTATGGCTTTCCGTGTTCCAACCGTGGATGTTTCTGTTGTGGATCTCACTGTCAGAATTGAGAAGTCATCCACCTATGAGGAGATTAAGGCTGCTATCAAGTAAGTCCTATATCTAACGAATTTAGACTAAGGTTATTCATTGTCATATTTAAGATGGTCTATAACCTCTCTAAAGTTCGGTACGTGCTTTATTCTCATGTTCCCTTCCATTCTGTTTGATGCAATTTATATGTTAATTTAGAGTACACACCATTAAGAGATTCGTGCATTTATAGTTAAATTATAATCATAAGAAAAGAATGGCGCCAATTTTTGCATTAAAGGTTTAATTCTTCATGTGCTTTCATCTGAGTTTGTTCTTTTCTCTTTTTTGGTTCATGTGGCTGTAACAAGCCTAATACCCAGGTTTCTTAATTTGTATTTCTAAAGCCTTTGTATTTATTTGTTTCCTTCTATTCATCGCAGGGAAGAGTCTGAGGGAAGGCTCAAGGGTATCTTGGGTTATACTGAGGAGGATTTGGTGTCTACTGACTTCCTTGGCGACAGCAGGTATTAACTTTGTGCAGTTCTTGATCGTGAAAAAACTGTAGTTGTTCTTAAGCATTCGCGAAAATTTTTATCTTGAGTCGTTCTTATGTTTTTTAATTGGTGCAGGTCAAGCATTTTCGATGCCAAGGCCGGGATTGCTCTCAATGAGAACTTCGTCAAGTTTGTGGCTTGGTACGACAACGAGTGGGGCTACAGGTAATCAGTCTTTTATCCTTGCGGTATATGTGGGTATTGGATTAATGACAGCACGTTGATACGACCTTGGTGATTGTTCTCTTCTGATACGAGACATTGGTTTTTGGTTTTTTTTCGTTTCTCTCCCCTTTCCCAGCTCACGTGTTGTTGACTTGATCCGGACAATGGACAGCAAGAAGTAGAATGCTCACTTGGCCTGCTGGATATGCGGATGTTTCCGGCCAATAGGTGTGCGCTCCGTGTCTGAGAATAAATGAACGTTTGACGATATGTTGTCAGGGTTCCCCCACCTTTTTTCCCAGTTACCGTACACTCTTACTTTGCTTTTGATGTTAAAACTCCGCTTTAATATGAAGCGGAAAAAATATGTTGAGATCTTATTAATTTTGGTATGGTATGACTTCAATACTCCGCGTTTACGTGGTTCATGCCATAACTCCAAGCTTTTTGATATCTATGGCTTCTTGGTTGAGGGTCGGAATGTTAGTAGCGATCTGTGTTATGTTACATGTGAGAACGTACTTTTATTGCGAGGTGATGATTGTATGCTTCTGAATTGTGATATACATGAGTACTGTGTTATGTTGTATTGCACAAATTGGCAGCCACTGGAGCTGGTTAACGAGGGCACGCCGGTTCTTCCAGCGCAGGTGCCCGTGCATGTCTGGCTTTCTTCTCCTCTTTCCTTTAGCCTCTCCTCAAATCTTCTTCCATCTTCTGTGCCTTACCTCTTTGCTCTTTATTCTCCCTCTCTCTCTCTCTCTCTCTTCCCACCTCTTGTTCTCTTTTTCTTCTCCCTTTTTTTTTAAAAAAAATTTCCTCCTATCTCTTACCTCCCAGATTCTCTCATTGATGTCCGTTTGCTATAGTTAATTATTCAATTATATGAACTGAAAAAAAAAAAAAATCACTTTTTCGATCTGTGGTGCGTCTTATTTAGACATCAGCGCTCTTTAGTAGCCTCTCTTTCAGCAGTGGCTTTCTGCCAGTGGTTTAATGCAGCTGAAAAGTTGTAATATCTGAGAAACCGAGCTTAAGGTGCCATTCAGGATGCTCTATCTACTATCCTGGGATCCAAATAATGCGAGTCCAAACCTTTTTAATGAGCCCAATGCTGTTGAAAATACGGTCTCATGCTGCTAACTTCATACGTACCTACCAGCAGGATCTGATAATTTACCTAAGCTAATTAATGTAACTTGATCAAATCCAGACTTTTGGCGCTGCAAGATGCTACCAAGCCAAATGCCTAGACAGGGTATATCGCGGGCTAATCGTGAACTAAATACCAATCTGTCATGCTCGCATACAAAACATTAGCATCGGATCTGAAAGCACCCAGAATTCTCACTCCAAGTCTTAATCTATACAATTCTATCGCCATTACATGTTTTAAGTATGATGTGCGAAGCATGAAAGATCACATAAATCCATCACAAAAGCACATCTTTAATTTACTAATTTTGGTATTGAAGGCACTTAACCAGAGACTGCCGCACAACCTGATTTTGTTTCACCCATATTTACCTATGGTGGTTACAATGATAATTAAGTAGCCTCACAATCGATCCTCATTTCAAAATCCCACAATCTGACAAGAAGTTGAAAAATTTCCGAAGCACCAGATACCTTATAATCTAAAGGTAACTAGAATTCTTCCAGACATCGTTGAAGAAATGGCTAATGCTCTGACTCCAACAGCACCTACTCCTTCAACAAAGCCAAAAGCAACCAATTCAGTCATGGGATTCTCAAACAGGATTCGTTCAAACAGAGAGAGAGAGAGAACTGCTCTTTTATAAGAGAACCTCTCTTTCAACTCTAGCCATTCTTAGCTTGGTCACATGCAACCATCAAGAAAGGAGCAAGCATTTAACAAGAAAGCATCAACCAGATTCATTGAATTTAAAAAGCGTTTCGACATAAAGCACTTTTGCCCGAGCTGAACAATTGATGAATTACCCAAGGCTTTCCCAGGGATGGCTGGGCTTGGTGGGCCTCTTTCTCATCCTTGCCCTTTGATAAGGGCGTTGTGTCTCTTACAGAACTACCTGCAATGTACCATCCTGTAAACAGAAAAATTGCACTAAGATGCTGAATCACTCAACCATTTCACCCTGAAAAGTGCTACCAGCTGTTCGTCCATTTCACTTGCTATCTGTAAAATCAGCATCAATTACATCTCCACCCTCTGATCCCTTGCCTGAAGGGTCTGCAGGCCCAGCATCAGCCCCAGGTGCAGGCCCAGCACCAGCTCCACCGGGCTGGTTGTAGAGTGACTGGCCCAGTCGCATCACCTCCTGGTTAAGGGCAGCAATAGCATCCTTCATGCCTTGCGTTGATCCACCAGAAATGGCATCTTTGAGCGCTCCAAGCTTTCCCTCCACCTTTTCCTTGACAGGAGCAGGGACCTTGTCTCCCAGTTCCTTCAACTGCTTCTCTGTCTGGTAGACCACAGATTCTGCCTGGTTCTTTGTATCTATGGTGTCCCTCTTCTCCTTGTCCTCCTTTGCAAACATCTCAGCCTCATTTACCATTCTCTCCACCTGCACATTTCCAGGTAGGGTAAATGATTTGTCAATGTTATGATGCAGGAGAAACATCACTATTGTTATAAAGACAACCTACCAAATAAATCACCTATTAATTAATATTTATTTCCTTGAGAGTTTCTAAAATAAAGCAAGACAGGATGCATCATTCAGACCGGTTTGACCTCCTCATAAGCGAAACCCAGGACCACAACTAACAAGGCAGAGGTAGATAGCACCAGAAGAATTCGGTGAGGGAATATTATTGATAAAGCACACAAAAATGTTATTACAACCACACAGGAAACAGATGATCAAGTATATAAGCACACAAATAGAGACACCTGATAACTTGGAAACAAGACGAAGTTCCAGTAAGTTCTGCTGGTTACAGCATTAAGATATTTTCAAGAATTTTGATAAATGATTGTAAATGATAGTTAATCCACCAATTAAAAGTATATGTTTAACCACACTAATATTAAATGGTTAATATTAAAAGCAAATATAATCAAAATGTGCAATTAGCTGCCCATTTTGTTGTCTAGATTACAGGAAAAAAATCAACAGGCAATATCTGGTATAAACATAATGACAATCTGCTAGCAGTATTAAGAAAACAATACCTCATCACTAGGCAAAGTGCTTGCCCCAGTGATTGTGATGTCTTGCTTCTTCCCACTACCCTTATCCACAGCGGTAACAGAGAGAATGCCATTGGCATCAATATCAAATTTTATCTCAACCTGTGGCACACCACGTGGTGCTGGAGGTATGCCATCAAGGCGGAAACTTCCAAGTGATTTATTGTCCCTCACAAACTCTCTTTCACCCTGAAGAACATTTATTTCAACACTTGTCTGCCCATCTGCAGCTGTAGAGAAGACTTCTGACTTGGAGGTGGGCAATGTCGTATTTCTAGGGATGATCTTTGTCATCACTCCGCCCAATGTTTCCAAGCCCAGGGAAAGTGGGGTCACATCAAGAAGAACAATGTCGCTAACATCTCCAGCCAGCACCCCTGCCTGAAATTAACAAAATAATAAATGTGCTTCTTCCACATTCAATCATAACTCATATTTCAAAATGATTGGAAGCAGCATCTTATAAATCTACAGTCAAATGATCGATATTGCTGTATGGACCAGACCCACCACCTTAGCATAGAGCCCATTTTTTATCAAGGATCATATATTTAATATATTGACTTTATGTTCATCAATATTGCTTTTCGATCAATAACAAATCACAAAGCTATAACGCTTGGGACACAATAAGAAAAAATGATATTAAACCCAACCACCCATATTTTATGATTTACCCATAATAATATATACTGTGATGTTGTAACATGCATTCCGCAATCAATATTCCCAGACATAGCAAACATACAAGGAAGCATGGAATGCCATACCGCCCCGTACCGCCCCATACCTCCCGTATCGTATCGTACCGGTCTCGTATCGGTACGTCATACCGAAGTGTACCGACATTACCGTACCGTACCGAACCGCGTACCGACATTAAACAGAATTTCACCGGTACGGGTCCGATACCGGTACGGCGAACCTTGCAAGGAAGACAAGTGCAAAGAAGAAGCTTACATGGTGTCTTCAGAATCCAGGAACAATGATGTGCTTGCTTCTATAAATCTTTAAATGCATATAAATATAAGCACATATAGAGAGTCAGCCAATTAGACAGAGTGCCCCACAATTCAGAAAGTTGGTAATACCTTTCATGATGTAGCATTGAGGTTGACATGAAATTTAGGATCTACTCAGTTTAAAGATTTTAGCGTCAAGCATCAAGAAGCATTAGTCCAAGTTAAAAATGTCAAGTTGAAATCTGAAGTGATGTTATTAGCAACAAAATGCATCAACAGAACTCATAATGTGAGTTGGACCTTATACAATTTTAACATTTAAAATATTGCATGTTTTCATACACACCGTAGAAGAAGACCTAATTATATATTGGGTTTCCACATGTATCATTGTATGGCTCCTCTGAGACTTTCAGATGTGTGTAAGCCTACAAATTGTAGCAGTGATAACGGTACTAAATCTTCTGGATTGAATGGCATATTATAGTTTTATAATAATTAAACAATATTGTTACTGGAACACAAATAACATCTTTAAAACAATCGGTATACACTTGCTACATGTAACATGGAATATCACTTTCTTTGTTCCTTTCTTTTTAATTTTTTTGCCAAGTTCTAGAAATATGCCATGCACCTAACATTTGAGTAGAAATCTGACAAGAAACTGCTGTCATGTAGTTAACAGTGCCATGAAAGAAGCTCCCCCCCCCTTTCAATAGCATATTCGCTTGACTTAACATTCTGAACATCCTCAACAACTTTCACTTAGGAATATTGAACATTACTACCAATTCCAGTGTTTTAAATAGCAGATCCACTGGTCATGGCAATCGATCGCTCAATAAAGGATGTTCATTAGTGATGACATTAAAATTGTGGGTTGAAATTGGATTGCCCATTACAAACAGATAATCAAGAGTCAAACTGCCCCCATCTCTACAAGAAGATGGAGGAATGTTAAAATAATAAGCACATATATCAAAGTGACTAACCTGTACTGCAGCTCCAAGAGCAACAACTTCATCAGGATTGACGGTAACATTAGGATCCTTTCCAGTCATCTTCTTCACGAGTTCCTGGACAGCTGGGATTCGAGTTGAACCACCCACCAGAATAACTTCATCTAGGTCCTTGAATGAGAGTTTTGCATCTCTCAAGGCATTATCTACAGGTCTTCTAAGCCTAAAAGACCAATAAGAAACACGAGCAATTGGTTGATCAGAATAGCAAATAAATGGTCAAATATAAGGCATAATAGAAACACAACATTTAAAAGGCTGGAGGACCCAATTTTGATAGTGTCAAATGGATATTTCACACTGATCGTGCACTCAGGTGTCAGACTTTTATGCAAGGATCTAAAACCATCCAATCAACCCATATATAAATTTCAAACAACTTCGCATGAAAATTTAGGCAGTATAGAACAGTCCCTTTTTTTTTATTATCAGCCCAGATTTTAAGTTGCAGGCATATAACCATCATAGATCTTCACATAGCAGAACTTTGTCATCAAAGACCGCACATAAATGCATCAACTGTCAGAAGGGCATCAATTATGAAGAACATAGTCCAATTGACCACTATGTTCAACAGAACATGGTACTATATAACAAACCAATCCCTTTCTTTTGTTGACACATAAGAAACTCATCAACATGACCAAAGATGAAATATACCTGTCCAGAAGATCTGAACACAACTCCTCAAACTTGGCTCTTGTTAGAGTTGCTTCAATGTGCTTGGGACCATCAGCAGTTGCGGTAATAAATGGCAAGCTACCATAAAGCAGTAAAACAATCACTTAAAACATCAGGAAAGTAAACAAAAACTGCCAAAGGCATGAGAGATCATGAACATGAAAAGTCACCTTATATTTGTCTGCGTCAAGGTTGATAATTCCATCTTGGCCTTCTCTGCTGCCTCAGTGAGTCGCTGGAGGGCTTGCTTATCTTTCAGAAGATTAATGCCTTCCTCTCTCTTAAAGCTTGCAGCCAGCCAATCAACAATTCTCTGCCCAAACACATATGAACAAGAGTTAGTTTACGGATATTTGAACCAACTTTATGTGCATGTTCCCTATTTTGGTGTAAAGTTGTGCATATGCAAGTCCAAAAAACATAAGGCAGAACATTATTGTCCTCTTGTATATGAGGAAGTCAAGAACTGCTGTCAAGCACATCTATGTAACATGATGTGCAACAACAAGGCATACACTAGCAAAGGGATAAAGGAGACTGGGCACACAGCATGCACAAAGAAAAAATGACTTAATGTTCGGCCTTTTGGATGTCATCAAGTTTTAACATATTGGTACCAAAGATTGCAAGTTGTACAAAGAATACATTGTGCACAACCCTTTCATAGCAGTTTGATCACATAACATAGTGAGATAATGTAAAGCTTTGCATTCAGTGTGGAAATCAAAATAATAACCTTAACAGTCAGCATTCAGTCAGTCTCAATAAGCCATACTTAAAGGCAGTTATCTTAAATTCACTGTGCAAAAAGTAGGTCCCAATATAGCAACCCAGACTTACTGTTTTGCTTCACAAAGCACAGTGGGGTAATTGGATGGCCTGCATATGGTAGCATGTTCCAACATAGATTGATACAATGAAGGAAACCTACCAATCCATTTCGCACAGTCCTGTTTGCCCTCAAATGTTAAGATCATTACATGCCCACACAGAGAAGTATGGCACAAGGAGAAAGGCAACAGAACCAAACAAACAAAGCTGACCTGACAGTCATGCACAAAAATTGGCTAGGCTACACACCACAAAAACCAAGTCCACTAGCAGAACTAGAAACAAGTATTATAATCTATAACATTCCAGCCTCACCCAAGAATTTAAGTGCAGGTGGAATGGGGCATGCTGACTGGCACATGTGCCATGCTGTGCCAAAATTTGAAAGGCCCTTATTTAATTAAAAATATTTTAAAAGGTGCTCACGAGTGAAGTGCCAACCCATGCCAGGTGTTGTTGCTGGCCCAACGCATGAAACCATGTATTCATCTCTCAATTGCTAGGTAATGAAAGAAACATTCAAACAACCTTGTCAAAATCATCACCACCAAGGTGTGTGTCCCCAGAAGTTGAAAGGACTTCAAAAACACCATCTCCAACCTCGAGAACTGCAACAGATTGTAATTAAATCCATTATTGAAAGGGAAGAATAAAATGTCTGCTGTTAAAGCTACGAATGATCATCTCAGAAAAATATGCATTGCAAAACCAGTATCTAAGAGTAATATGAATAATATACTGTTCCAAATTTTGTCTGATTCATGATATGCATGGGTTGTGTGGCATTCATGATAATACGTGTATACGTGTTGTTGGTACTTGACACTTCCAGATAATATTAGACATTGCGGTAAAGTATTAGATCTCCAGTGGCTTGAGTAGGTCATCATGGAATATGGAAAGCTTGATGGCAATGAAGGTCAAGACATGATCACATATAAAGAATGATCCAGAAGGTAAAATCTGAACCTACCACCTAATAAATGTGAAACGACTGAAGCGTCCATAAGCTTGGCTAACCATACTGAAATCTAATAGCATTCACTTTAATCAACTCAATAAATTTATAAATTTGTGTTTTATATTCTTATGATGCTAGGGTATCAACATACATTGAAGTTGTCCATGACAGCCATGGAACGATTTTACTTGCACAAGGTTTAATATAAACAACAGAAGAAAAATAAGTTAAGGAAAATCAACAAATTGGACTGTTTACGTTGTCCTTTTTCTTTCTCTCTTCCTAAAGTAATATTCATTGTTATTTCCATTGCATATGCCTCTACAACCTTTAGGTGCGAACCCACAATTTCATTCAATTCTTCAAAATCCTTAAGCTGCATAAAAATTTCGTTTATTATCTTTTCCAAACTTCCACAACATGAGAACATTTCAACCAGTAAGAGTGTAATACATATTTGTCTTGAAACATGAAAAGCACATAAGTCCATAGAGTATGTGGGAATTTATTTGTTGAAGCAATAAAGTTTGAATGGTTTCTATACCTGAACATCGAATGTACCACCTCCCAGATCAAATACTAGAATGGTTTCATTGTTCTTCTTTTCAAATCCATATGCCAGTGATGCGGCAGTAGGTTCATTAATGATGCGAAGAACTTCTAGACCAGCAATACGACCAGCATCCTTCGTTGCTGTCCTTTGTGAGTCATTGAAGTATGCAGGAACTGTAACCACTGCTTTAGTAACCTTGTCATTTAAAACTTCGATGCATCGTCCACAAGTTTTCTCAAAACCTGAAAGCACAAGCAAAAAACATTAATCATTGATTAAGTAATAAATTAATTCTGGAACAAGAGTTTTGCCGAAACTACTTCTCCAAATACCAAATCAGTTAAGGAGACAAATATCTGAAAACTAGCAGAGATGGTATGCATGTTTCACGTAAAAATAAAATCTTAAGCTAAAAAGAATGGAGATAGTTATCAACAAAACCAATTCGAAAGAAAAGGACAGGAAAGTTAAATCCCGACTTCAGTGAAGCCATGATTTTTCATACTATCTGATATAGAAGCAAACTCATGTCACTGGAAGAATAGCACATATCATATATTCAAAGCTAATCTCGGTTTAGAATATTACTTATAGCAAGACTTTATCAGTTTCCATCTTTTCAAAAGCAACACAAGCATAAAATTATCATCAAAACCCCAAACATAAATGCAATAAAGATTTACAAATAAATAACTGTGAAAGCATGCGCTAGAAACCACAAAAGATAAAATTCAACAAAAAAAAGCTCTTATTGCAGATGAAAAAGGTTGCCGTACTACATCAATTTTCATATAACCTTTTCTTTAACACTATAAACCATGAAAGCTCGGAAATTTTCTCGAACAATTCATTCGAGATCAAAACCTTCAGAAAACAAACTAAAATCAAATAAATTAATTACAATGCATAAAAATCTTGTCGGCAAACGACAAAAAGAAAGCTTGAGAGGAACCCTAACAAGAATCGAAGAAAGTGACCTGGGCTGAGATTTCCTCAGCTGCAAACTCCTTCCCGATGACAGGGCACTCGAGTTTTACATTCCCGTTCTCATCCCTCATGACCCGATAAGAGACCTGCTTCGATTCCTCATCGACCTCTGCCATCTTCCTCCCGATGAACCGCTTCACCGAGAAGAACGTGTTCTCCGGGTTCACCACGGCCTGCCGCTTCGCGATCTGCCCCACCAACCGGTCGCCGTTCTTCGTATAAGCGACGACCGACGGCGTGGTCCGCTGCCCCTCGGCATTAGTAACAATCGTCGGCTTCCCTCCTTCCATCGCCGCCACAGCCGAGTTCGTGGTCCCGAGGTCGATCCCTACAACCTTCTCGGCCACCACACGAAGGGGCGGCCAAGGCCGCGTCTTTCCCTTCCCCGCAACTCCGTGCTCGGAGAATAGCTCCATTGAGGGAACCCGAAGGGCGGTAGCCGAAGAAGAGGGATCCCGAGGAGGAGATTCGGGGAGAAGGCTTCCGGGAGGAAGGAAAGGCGGCGGAGGAGCCGAGGGCGGGAATCTGGGCGGACGAACACGCCATTCTCGATCAAAGAAGAGAATTCAGACACTAGCCGGAATATAGAGAGCGGGTGGGAGGGTGGATTTGTTCTGCAGATGGAGCGAAAACCCTAACCCTCAACCTAGCCGGCGGGACGCAGGAGTCGGAGGGATAGGTGAATGATTATAAGAAAAGATTAGGTAAACATCTCCCAACCTTGGCACAATTTTAATTACATCATTGTACTTTAAAGAATAAAATAGATTAAAAAATTATCCATTTAAATTTAAAAATAACCATCTACTTAAATTTTAAGTAAAAACAACAACTCATTTAAAATATAAAAATAACTATCTGAATAAGAATAAAATGATTCAATTATCTTTATAATTATAAAATAATATTATATTATTATAAAATAATACTATACCATATAAATTATAGTGCATATTATAAATAATATTATATTATTGTAAAATAATACTATAATAAAAAAATACTATCCTATGATAATGTAATACTACTTTATTGTAATATAT